>CH001993.1:839011-875047 GCA_000149265.1 Ciona savignyi
ATTTCAAATATGCGAGATGCTCTAAGTGCCTGTAGTTTTAGTTTAATGTCCGGTGCATTTAATCCTCCATCGTGAGGTGGCGCTATTAATTTCCGTCTCGCGATGCGATCGATTTTAAATGGATACCAAATAAATTTAAACAGTGTTCTATTTATGTCGTTTAGAAAGCTTTGTCTCATTCAACTAGGTATTCTATAACAATGTATTTCGAATAACAAATTCTAATTTAAAATGTTTTATTATGAATTTATTGGATTTTTTTATCATGTGTTTAGTTTTTAGTATTTAGCTAAAAGAACAATATATAAGGTGAGTAAAAAGGGTTTAAGGCAATGTAGATGGCAAGTTATTCATTCATGCCATGGTTGAGGTTCCTCCAGGAGTGTTAATATCTTTAAGACTCCAAGTTGCGTGTTTGTGCATGTAATAATCTAACAATATAAACAGAAGTTATTACTAGGTTTATTTATTGTGTGCATAATAGTAGACGAATCAGTTTTTATTATTACTTGAGGAGTCCTAACAAAAGTATTTATAATAAGTTAACTGATCCTATTTTTGGTGAATTTGGAAAACTACTCTTAGAACAGTTCTTGAATACTTACAGATTAGAATTTAAAAAATTTTCCAAAAAAAATGTACTGATAATGCAAAATCCTATAATGACAAAACCGGGTATCATTATCTGCCCAGTCGCAAGAAAAACATTAATTTCACATTAAATTTTTGCCGCCATTACATGAATGTTTTGTTATTGCGGGGAGAGCACGGTTATGTAAGATGCATCAATCGAATCCACTTAACTTGGGGGATTAGTGAAATCTTATAAGCATTCGTCAAGAACAACATATACCTGGCATGGTATTGGTCAAAAAAGGCCTTTGAACCATGATAACCCACTTAAAAAATAATTTAGCCACTACCGCAACAGTAAACACTTGGCATTTAAAATAAAGTGGTTAGGCCTATGAGACTGAGAGATGCATTTATAAACTGGAAAGTTATATAAGGGATAACCATCATACATTAATTTGTGATTAAATTAACATTATAACATTATACTAATGTTTAATAAACCCATACATGATGTAACAATATATGTAGTCATCAAAACAGATGAGTCATTTCTTTCAGCTGTTTTTAGAATTCCATTTACAATAAAACAATATAATACCTAGATGGAAGTGTCACTATAAAGCAACAGTACACTTAAGTTACCACACCAAACAGATAATCTTATACACCAAAAAACGGATTGTAGTATGAATGAAACAAATTTCATATTTTGTCTAAAAGTATGATGCTGATTTCTATTGGACTTGCTGTACTGTACCAAACTAAAAAAATACTTGTGTTTATTAGGTAATCAGAGACGGTAAAGTTGACTATGGGAGACATTAAACATGGAAATTTGTAAATATCCACCTGTCCTGATAAGATGTGGCGGTGAAAGTTCGCTCAATAATGGTTGTCCACTGCAAGCATCGCACGATAAAAACAAAGGCATTTTCACGTTGATGTTCTTTTCGCATTAACTGCGATTCTGGAATTTAAGGAAACTTTAGTTTAAATTTAATAAAAAACACAGAGATAAATAAATTATTATATAGAAACTCTTAAAAGCAACTCGATACCAATGATACAAAAAATAATGTTTTAAAATGTTGTATTACTGACACTACAAACATTTAAAAATGTTTTCTGAGAAAAAACATGTCTCTTGCAGGTTCCAATCAGATGAGGTCTGTTATGAAGGAAATGCAATTTGGTTGGTGCAGGGCTTTTGTTACGATGTGCCTCATAATCTGCCACCCACTTAACTAAGACTGTAGTATGGTGGAAGTATGTAGTAGTCATATAAAGACAACTCACTTAAAACGCTGAAATTGTTGAGAGGTTCTTGGTGGTTGTCTGGGATTGGCTTCTCTTTGTACCCCAGGAAGGATCCATCGGTTTTGAGGACAAAGTATCGTCTTCTCCAGTTTCGAATGTACTCACCTGGGATCATATTGTTATGTTTATATTTATTTTGTTCTTGCTCCAAAGATTCATTAAAACAAAAGCTCATGCTTATACCGTGTAGCTGCTACACTGTAGCATAACAAGCATTTTGCTGTTTATTCGATTCCATGGTGTTACGGTATCAAAATGGTCATAAGCTAAAAGCCTAACCCTAAAATCTATTATCTTGCTTCTATAATACTGGTAAACAACTCGACTAGATTTGTACCGATAGAATCAAAGTTAATGGTGTCTACTAATTTACAACTCGCTTTTACAATATAAATGTGCAAAAGTAAAATATCATAAAAATCAACCAGTCAGTGAGCTTAAATTGTAGAGCTAACACTTCATACCATGAAAAGATGCTTAGATCGATAAATAGTCCTGATTTAACAGAAATCCAATCAATTTATCACTGACCTCTTTTATGCAGCCACCCTTCTTTTACAACAGAAGGCTCAGCCATCTGCAAGTGACAAGCAAACCTAACGTTCACTTGATGACTTCAGTTAAAATAAATTTTATAATTGAGACATGATGAAGTTTCTCTAACTTAAACCAATTATTATTATATGGTTACTTACACCAGCACTTGTCCTGTAATGATTTTGCAATAAAAGTGGTTTCATTATTCCTGTATCTGTCTATTGTGCATTGTGTATTTTGGTGAGTTTGATCTTTTCAAATGCACAAATGGTTTGCATCAGAATTGTTATATTGCCACAAACACAACCGTAACTGTATTTCATTATATATAAATGCATGGGCATGGTTATAAAATTGGTTATGTACAACAAAGCTTAAAAATAAAATAAGGAAAAGGAAGAAAAAACTTAACAGCATAAAACCGATTTTGGAATAAAAGTTAGAGGTCGCCCACATCCAACCAGTTCGGTATAGTGTGTTATACCATCAGCTGAACGGTGGTTAGATATAATGCACAATTTAAAGGAGAAAACAATTTATAATCCAGCACAGGATTGGGGTTATTAAAATGTAAAGTATAAGACAAGATATAGATTTTTCTTTTTAATTATAAAGCTCATTTCTGTTCTTTTGATGCTACCAAAGTTTAATGTCGGTTTGGTTTAGTAAATGAAGCTAAGGACCAAAGGGGCGGTTGGTTTGATCCACACATTTAGCACTTTGCAAAGGCACTTACGCAATTCCTGGTATAGAAAATATGAAATATGCACAACTAAATAGCTCCGGAAAATCGGTAGTGGGGGAGAAAAGAAAAGCAGAAATCTGCACACTAAAATTTATGGTGTTAGGGTTAGGGCTGGGGTAGAATTAATCAATCAATTGTATTTATTTTTCAATACACGAAAAAGATTATACAATATGAAAAGTTAGGCATTCAAAATAGTGTTGCAGTTATATATTGTTGTCCCAACACACAGGGAGGGGGATAACTACCCCCTGCTAATCTACAGTGATTGTCTGACTAATTAGCTTGGTAGGTTTGTGCGCTGAAAGGTTGCAAGTTGGAAACTAGTCGCTACCTAGTGACCTTTGGCAAGGAACTAAGCAGATAATACTTGAAACTTGTGGATTAAGGGGTTCTACATAATTAAAGTAACGTCTTAATCATACACAACACACTGCAATAGCTCTGGTAACCCAAGAGCGTGAGGTAATCTGACGATTACCAGTGTCATAACGCCGCGTGGATTTTTCCATTCATTAGAATAAACATGAATAACCTTCCTAAACCTAAACTTTTTTACACTTTTAATTTTTAATCAGTATAACCTTTTATATGGTACATAACATAAGGTAACAATTGTCCTACACATCAAACAGTTAGTAATACCGATACAGGCTCCACCACCTCCACTAGTACTACACCTACCGAGCGATTGGAATAGTAACGTCTGTCTCCGGAAACTTCACTACATAACCTAGTGGTCTTCGAATTTGACCTGCAATTCAACAGTGTGGTAGCATCCGTTGCGGAAACTTCGGGTCGATAGTGCCAAATAAAGCCTACTGAACCGAAGTCGGTAAACACAAAAGTACTTAACATATATACTCTGGGTAAACAATCTGAACAGTTTTTCGATAGGAAGTTAACTAAAATACCACTCACAATTAAAGGAGAGAGAGAAGTATGACGTAGTTTTAATATAAAAAAAATACTTGTTTTTTCTAATCCAACAACTCCGGTTGACCCTTCACCGCATCTTTACCTTAACTAACCATTCAACATAAACGTAAGCTTCACCCCCAAACGAACCTATAACCTAAATTCACCCCATTTCTTTCTCCATAAGTGCCGCTGGTTCCTTTTTTCAATGGTAATGACGCACACTAAATTTCTCTCAGACTGGTTAAGTGCTGTATTAGTTCCATTTTAGTCAAATGGATGTTCGTGTCATTTCTATGCTGGCGAATGAGGAAATCGCGTTGAGGGATTTATCAACTGTTACGTTAGATAACTCGGGCCAATGGTTATCTATTTAAAATCATTGATCGACATAAGGCCCAATTTCCAAAGCTAATGCAGTATGTTTTATATAATAGGGACGTTACCACTGTTTTTATATGAACCCATTATTACACTGGGTTTGTGCAATGGTGCCTTTGCTCTAGAAAACAACCAACTAGCCAGCGACTAGTGCCGATACTGCAATCTTTTAGCTAAAAGCCAGCGCACTAATCAACTATTATATTAGGCCAGAAAAATCAACACATTAATGCAATAGCTGAACATACTATTTGAGAGAAAAAAACTAAATTAACTTTGACGATTTTAATTACACTAATTCCCTTTTATAATAAATATTTCGATGTTTCTTAGTAAAATTAAAATCGGTATGTTTACTTCTCAAAGGCATTTACCTGACGCTGCCTTGGCCTAGTGGTTTGGCTAATCGGTTTAACAAAATGGTAGAAAGTTTCTATCGTATTCAACTAGATGCAAGAATTCCTTTTGTATTAATTTATGTTTATGTACATGTTCTCAAAACACGTAGAATGTACATACAAAGTCATTAGGACTACCATATGAAGTTAAGTCTTCCAAATTTTAGTCAAAAATGTATGTATTTTTAACTTACAGCGTGAAATAAATCATTGATGGTACAAATAACCGTCAATCAAATGAGCGATAGAAAATGATATTCGGATAAAGCAAATTACACTTTTATGGCGGTTCATTCAATTATACAAATAGGTAAGCGAGCGATATAATCATTACTGTTTTGGCACATTTTGATGTGGTCATGTTTGTCCGAGTAGCCTATTGCGTTACTTAACTTATAACGTTTTGCTCCTTACAACTAAGGTTTTTGAAACCGCACTTAATAAATTAGGGAGAAATAAAAACGGAAAACTCGAATTTATATAAAGTCATGATTACACATTAGGGAAAATGAACGGGGTCGTAAAACGCATAAAAATCGGTATAATGCGGCATACGCGACGAGAAAGGCGTGAGATGTCATATAGAATAGTTTAGTGGCATGTAAGAACTATTTACATCTGAAAACTTATGTCGATCTCAGTCGATGACGTTTTGTCCAAAATTTTGTTGGCGTTACTGTTTCGTCTAGCTTCGTTTATCTCATTCGTAGCCGACCCGTTGCCGCCCTTGAATGATCTGTACCGGTTCACAAAAACAGCCTGCTTGTTGCTGTTGCTATGTTTACTTTTACAACAAATTATTTTAGTACCAGCTCGGTAGGTTGGTGAGATGAAATATAGTGTAACAAAATGCGAGCTGCCCCCAATGATATACATGGCAAGAAATATGGCTGACAGGTTGGTCACAGTTTGGCCGGTTTCGCGGTAACTGTCAACAGCCGATGGCGACCTGGTGTCATGGCCAGCCAATGAAGTCGGTGTCAATATATTACGAGTAGAGAATATTGCCTCCGAACCTGCTAGAACGTCGGTTGCTAGCAGCGCAATCAGTGGTAGAATCCAAAAACACATCACAGCTACAGTTACGAGCACAGCTCTTGTTTCCGTTATCTCTCTCAAAAAGGATCTTGTTTTGTCGAAAGGTGTTGAGGCTGATATTGAGGCTAAATCGTCTACTTTTAACGCGGAAGATTGGGACAAACGTCGCTCTATTGTCGGATATTTCAACCAACTTGGTGGAAGAGGAGCGTGCGACTCTGTTCGAGGTCGTGTCGAACCGCTTGGCTCCTCGGGAATTTGGATGGAATCGGTGATAATATCTGCTAAGCTTGTTTCCTGATAATTCATGACAACTTGCTGGGAATGTTCGGATCTGTGCGAATAGCCAGCATCGTGAGTTGTCGTTTCGTCCTTCGATTCGGATGCTTTTCGTTCCTTTCCTAACCCGGTCATTGTATAGTTTTCTATGGCCGTCTTATTCGAGCTGAATTTCCTTGGTTTCCCTTTATTTGAAAGATGCAACTTATCGGCCGCTTTCTTCTTGTTGTACAAGCAAATCGTGGCGGAAAGAAGTGAGATCAACAGACACAGCGTCGGTAGAAATACAAAGATGATGTATAAGATTGCCGTCATTGAGGCGTACGACTTCAATACTGCAACGAAGGCTACGTCCGTAAAAACCCTTGCATTTTGTATCGATAGGTATTCGCCGTAGAGTAATAAGCGAACTTTACAGATATAGGTGACGACCACAGCAAAGGTTACACAAATCGAAATCGCCACAAAGATATACAAACCAACGATAAAATGTCGTACTCTGGTTTTCGTGGAAGTGTTAGTGCCTGAAGTATATATCGGTTCGTTTGATATTTTATCCGACGCCATGACAGGTGGTTGTTTGGTCATGTAATCCCTCGGCTGCAAACCTAACAAAGTGAACCATCGCTCAAGCACGGCACCTAGCATTGCGTATAAGTGGAATAATACCGCTATGTGAAAGCATACACCTGAAACGTTTTTTAAAGTCGGTAGCTGGCGCTGTTGAGTCAACGTGTCGTCAAGCGGTGACCTTAGCAAGTAGTAAGCGGTTGCGGCAAGAATTGGGAGCAGCACACAACTTGATATTAATCCAGTTATCGCCAGCCATATTCGAAACGTGACTTGGGACTGCAAACAAAATAATATAATTATTTTTTATTTATATAACATTCTTTTACGGAGGCAAATATATAAATTCCCATACGAAACCACTCCTACGGAATAGCGAATGTGTGTGTGGATAATCAGAATTGTTTAGATTTATACGACCTGGTCAATATCGTGACGTCCGTTTTTCAGACTTTCGATATTTCTACGAAACACTAATAAATCGTGCACAAGACGATTCATTGGGGTCACGATGTTTCTTGTTTGGAATATTTAAGATTTCTAGGTTCGTATTTTTTCCGAAATAAGCAGTGCTCAAAAAGAACTAACTGAGAATCATATTTGTTCGACTTGGAATGAATATTGTTGTTGGATTGTTCAACTTTTTATAGCGTTGGGCGATTGGGCTATAATAGAACATTATTGTGAATGGGAAAACGCAGGAGGGGTATCACAAGGGCAATCGGAAAATTATCTTGTGCACGCCATCGGGTCAGGTTCAAACGATGCCCTTGTCCAAGAACAAATGGTCCATTCGGTTAGCAAGTTGTCGAACTTGATCCAACAACCTTACAATTAACTGAGTCAACAGATCGTATATATATCTAGCATTTAAACAGGTTATTTATCTATAAGAGTTACTCGTCGAAATGTAATCGGACACATATCAATACCATACAGGCTGGGCCAGTCTTTCCAAACGTTTATATACATAATTTGTTTACACTCTCAGCTAATAGCACAAAGCCAAATTCCCAAATTGGTATCTAAGTTTCTAATGTCGTTTACTTTCATTATGAAAGTGAACACGAAATTTCGCAAAAAAGAACAAGTCGTGATTTGGCTTTGTGCTAAGAGATATTTTAATGTTAGTCCATTGTTTACATTGAATGAAGCATTGTGACGTCTTGCTTCTTCTAGCTTTTCATTGCCGACAAGAGCTTTTCGGCGAGAAGCACAAGAGCTTGCAACTGCCAGCAGGTTTGTCACCATCGATACGAGCAGAATGGCCGACGCAATCCCAATTGTACCCATGATCGTAACACGACAAGAGGGTGATATAGCGGTCCAAATTGCGGTTTCCTTTCGAAATCCATTTACAACGTTTTCGTCCTGAAATTTCAACTCCGATGATGCAGAACAGAACGGGAAACGAAATTCGTTCATATTTTCAGCGGAAGAATTGTGAACAAATAATTAATATCCGACGAACCACTAAGCAGTTAAGACCTTAATTTAAAAATACATATAGGTTAAAAAGGATAGGATAGTAATGGTTTTTCTTCATGAATGCCACGGCAAATTATAACTGTCTTGGTTAGGTGCTGTATATAGTTAAGAAACTTCTTTAGTTTTAGTAGAACTCATTAATACACTTAATGCAGGCGATGTACGCTAGGCACCTTACGACTGGACACAACCAACTTGCAAGTCATCAGTTTCTTTCTTCAACCATTTCACTAAAAGGCGATGCACATTCATAAACTATTTAAACAAAAACTGAACAGAAATAAACTTTCCACTAAAATAATATACGCCTATATACTTTTTGATAAAAAAACTGCAACCCTACAAAATAAGATCAGATATGCAATGCCAAGCTATTGTAGAAAAATAGTTGTATCTAAAACATCTATAGCAATGTACTTTGTATATCCAAGCCTACCACATTTTTTCACATAAAACTTTGTCAAGCGTCTTGATACTAATAAATCCAGCTCGTGACTGTTGCTGTTGAAAGAAATCTCACGAATATGGTTATCGACATCAAATTCCTAGAACCTGCAATCGACATCAAATTCCTAGAACCCGAAAGAATATTTGCTCATGGTATATCAGAGTATGTCATCTGTGGGTAACAGTAATAAGCAAGCCTTCTTCTGGTGAAAAGAGCTGTAAGTGATGTCTACGTTTCTGTAATGCGGTTCGGTACTACACGCGGTCGGAATTGCCGGTTATATTTCGGAGACTCTTTGCAAGGCACACCTCGAAGTTGGTAATGTTGTATTCTAATAAGTGACTATATCGTCAGGTGGCGGATTGACGACGACATTTCTTTGCGCTAACTACGTGATCGTACGAGTTCACACAAACGCAAATTTGTATATATGCAGAGACTGTGTGACCTAACCACACGACCGATTTTTGTACATCATGCCTTTTAAAAACGGACTAAGTGGCGAGCCCATAACTGCTACGAAGCCTGACTAAAAATAGAAATAGTTTTGTATATATAACTCTATCGATGTATAACTACTTACCTCGGCACGACTAGAGCCAATACATATCTTTAATATCTACATACTGCAAAAGGCAGTGATTCTAAAGTAATATTCTAAATCTATTATGTCCATTTTGTTGATTAATAATTGAGTTCTCAGCATGACCAAGATGTTTCCAGTTATTCCGGAAATTAGTCGTAAATGTTTAGCTGCGAGGAAGTTATTTATATCCAACAAATCCTCGTTGCTGCAGCAACGGATCCAGTTGGTCGGTTTACACGCAATATGCTTTACATACAATGTTTGTAATCGATTTTTTTTAGCAAAATACGAATTGGTGTTAAAGCATTGAACATATACATTTTTATACTGTGTTGTTTTTTATTATTTGATCAAACTAGTTTTCTAAAATAATGTGATACGCGAGCTGACAAAACGATCCAACTATAGTCTTCTTATTCTTCTTACCCGGGCACGGGTAAATCGCTTTGATTATATTAAACAGATTTAAATATATTATTAATGTTTATGTGATGATGTCTAGCAAAAAAAATGGGACATTTGGTCAGACATAGAGTGATACAGTATTTATGCTCGTGCGTTTTATTTCATACAAATCGTGCGTTGACAAGTTACATGCGATACTGGATTGAAGCGAGCAAACGGCCCATGTTGACTAGCGAGTAATTATCATGCAAGTATGGGTACGGCGGTATGGACCAACCAAGCGCGCCAGGCGCGTATATGGAGGGAACTAATTGCTCGGGGCTGCGTAATGCTTGGTAGGTCGCTATAGAATTGCCGGTCAGCTTGGGCGAGGTGTCAAGCTGCACGGTTGGACCAGGGAGGCCTACAAACGCGGCATGTACCCGAACCGATGGTTTTTGTACTTTTTCATCTCCGAGCTTGGTAAGATGGGCGATGCTGTGGTTTAACTGATCAGAAACAGGCCTCGTTCGTAGGTCAAGCGGTGTTTCAGAATCGTTATTCACCATTGTTTCGTGGGAAATAATTTGTTTGCCTTCAAACTGTGTAATCGGGGAGTTTCTAGCAATTGGTCGATTTGCGTCCAATGCTTCAGCCGCCATTGCCAGCGTGGACAGGTTACATTTCGGTGACGGCATTTCTTTCGTCATCGATATTGGGTGTGTCCCGATGCTTTGTGTGTTGGTGCCGACCAAAGGCTTCGATGCAGATTCAGTTGAACCGAGATCGATTCCGTGCTTGACCGCCGCATGTTTCTTGCGGTTTATATCCCTTCTAAACCTCCGCTTGCACGCGGGGCAAGGATAGATCGCTTTGATCCGACCAATGTGCACTTCGGTATCCGATTTGCCGTCCGAAGCCACACTCAGTGGAGAGGCAGGCGGGGAAGTTGTAACTTGATGCTGGACTTTCGGAAAGTTGACATTAACGAAAGGTGACAACCTCTCAGAGTCGGTATCCATTTTTCTTCTCTTCTTGCTTGGACCGTTCTTTTTGTTCATTTCTGCAGTAAAAACTGGATGAAACCACTTTCATATAGCGCTGTAACATTAAAACAAGCGATATTTATTAAGAGTTAGATAAATAAAGGTAACTCACTATTTTTAACTTGCAATTGTAACTTATCTAAACAACTAGAACCCTTTGATTGAATTTTAAAATACGTAATAAGCATTAAGCTGGAAAAATACTTTTCATATTAAGACGTTAAAATTTCAAGAACTTTCTCGGAAATTGCGTTTATGTCAATTGTAGTTCATGCAATGCCTGTTCGTAAGCCGATCTGAGCACTACTCGCACACTGGCATTTATACAGAAAGAGAAACGGCTGGGTGGACTATCGGAAATTATTAAGCGATTCGACTGGTATGAGTCGCAGGCCATCTGGTTTGTTCACACAATATATTGATACGTCACAGAATGCTTTGCTTGATTAACTCACCTAGATTACACTTTATGTAATATTCAAAATACAGCTTTTAATCACTTGTTTTTCAAGTGTTAGATACAAACGTTCGTGCCCAGTTATGTAACAGCGCAATTTATAGCCTAGCGGCGAAGAAACTTCTTCGGACACCTGGCCGGCGTGAAGGGATGTAAACAAAACGGCACGATCAACCCTTACGCCACGCTGTGTGCTATTGTTGTGTTATGAATGGCGGCTCCAAGTATTCAGATAAGACAGGCGAGCGATGTTGGACCACAATATGCTGCAGCGTCAGTCGCAAACAGCGAGACAAGATTAATGTTTCTTATGGCACAGATTTTTGAACTTTATTGGGGTTAATAAAATGGCTTTGGCCTTGAATTATATCCAATGTCGTAGAAACTGTAGCCAAGAATGTTTTTTGGGGGTAATTTGCTGATATTTTAAATCTGTGGATTTATTATACATTTACCTCTTATTTTTTTGGTTATCTAAGTTTAAATGATATAAAATAAATAACCAATGGATTTGCGTTATAAAGAATTCCACTACAGTCGCTTTAAAATATTAAAGTGAAAAACCTAACCAACCTTGCGGACGGTGCCACCTTCTATGGGAAGCAAGGTTAGCAGGACAACCAAACACCTTCCCACATTCTGCACAATCGTACTTCACATTCACAAGTCGGACACATTTATGCTGGGCCAGTGATAAGCAGTCGTCGTAAGTCGCCCGGCAGAGTCGACACACAAAATCGGACGAACCATCTGAAGCGAAAAAAATGGAAAATTATGTTCGGTCCGAAGACGTATACAAAGAGCTATATGACGTACAATGAAACATGACATATATACAATGTTTGGTGCTGAAAGAAAGATCCAATATTTGTTTAATATTAAGACCCTTTAGTATTAAAATGGCAACTTTAACAAGTTTAATCCGATTCTGTACTGCCATTTCAAGGAACTTCTCTTACCTGAAGTTTTAGTTGGTTGTACAGTTTGCCGTTGGTGCGATAAATGTTGCGAACTGTCCTTAGAGTTCGAGTTGTACTGACTAACTGTTTCGTTTGGAAACTGTTCTGCCGGCAGTATACGAATACCTGGATGTTAAAATTATGGACATGCTTGAGTTGCTAGGAATATTATGTACATATCACTTAAGGGTTCAGAATATATAGTAACCACAGTCAAGTGGCTAAAGCAATTTTAGTGAATGAAGTGTTTTATATTACTTTAATTTTGAAGGACCCATTCGAATATATGGGTAAGAGGTAACATTTAATGCGTTGGTCTAATGCACGACCACGCAGAAAGTGGTAAGTCGAGAGATTACATAGTTGGCCCGTATGATGAATACAGTATGTTGCTGAGCTTAATAACACCACTTCCCGCCCGGATTGAATTTGATAAAAGAAACGGAACGGCCGTGTTGCCGAATGGTGACCTTAACCGACTTATGTTCTGAATTCTATATACAAAACGGTCTTGGCGACGAGCCAAGAACGGGGTCAAACTTAGCTTGCTGTAATAACGCAAGGAAGATCAACTCACAGTTCAAACTCGCAACAAAACTGGAAAGAATAAATGGTTTTTCCATAAGCCAAGTTTCTAATTGAGTTTCGGTGCTACAATGAATGGGGAATCATTAATATTTCCCAAACTGCTTACCGAGAACGGGAGAGATATCCTCTTCATCTTGTTTCGTCGAACATTGTTTTGCCAAACGCTTTTTCCGAGTTAACTTTACAAAACTACAATTTTCCTCATTTTGTGCGGCTCCTGTTTGCCATGCCGACTCTTCGTTGCTTCGCTCCTTTCCATCATGATCGATCTCTATTTTCCTGTTTGAGGTGATTTGTTGTTTCTGCTTTGTTTCTTTTCCGTTTCCGTCGTCCGCGGATCTTCCACACCGAGGACTACACGATCTGTAGCCTGAATCCGGGGACCCACCATCGGTTAAATACATATTTACCTTCGCTCCGCGCCCTTAACATTACCACGTAGTAATCTTCCAGTGCGGGAGAATATATGGACCATCGAAAAATATACGAAAAAGGCGACGAGTTTGTCAAGGCTTGTTGTAATTAGACCGCTAGGTGGCGAGCAAACTCGACGAGGCAACACATAAATTCTTCCTCGAAATAAACAAGTTGGATAACGAATCGACGAACGCTACCGCTGTGGTGTCAAAGAGACGACCCCGAGACACAATTTAGTCCGACTATTATGGTCTCGTCGCTTACCATCTGCCACCACAGCCCGCCATTAACCGAACTGAAGTAATCGTGTTACTCGCCGAGACATTCTTCAAGCCACGTTTTCTTGGATAGTGACGATAATTGATATTTCAGCAGATATATAGAATCAATACAAACCTTCAGTTGCATTGCAACATACCGTACTAGATACGTAATTATCTATATAATGTAGTCGGACGTTATGTATACTTATATTAATAAATCACTAAATAGATTGTATGATGTAACCCACCGAAACCTATACGTCTGCGTAGCAATCCTTGCCGCGCTTTTAAACGGACGCTGGAATGCTGCTGGATTTGCGGCGACAAAATATTTGGACGACCGGCATCTGGCAACTTTGAAAGTTATTTTCTGCTTTGTGACGTAACACTCGTGGCTACGGCGGACAGCGGCAGATGGTTAGCACGCCGCCCATGCGACACGTTTCCTCAGTCTAGCGTGTACCGCGAAGTAGTGACCCGGGGTCGCATGTGTCCCATGGGTTCGTCGCGCCACCGGCTGGGTGAGGCGGCATATTACGCGTCGAGCTTAATGGAGTGCTACAGGTGGGAATGAAATAGAATTTCCAACGTCGATTCGAGTTACACGTCAATCATGCTGTACACGCGGACACAACCGCCACGCAGGAAAACAACCTTGCTACTTCCACACAAACGACCCGATAAACACTTTACTGCAACCGCAAATTTGTTTTACCATCATATCTACACGGACGCTGCAAGTATAACAAATCAAACCAAACTATTGCACATGCGCAGTACTTAGATTCGCTAGTGCAAGTTAAACATCGAAATCACGTGCTCGCCAAAGCAGCAGCAGATGGTGGCTACTCATTACAGTGTGTACAGAGCCACCATGGCGCTACGATTTCACCGCCTTATCAAGTGCCTTGAATATAAGCAAACATCGGGACTAGCCGGGTCACACAGATTGATGATAAAATAACAAACCTCCGTTCCTGTCGGATTATCGTTGATTTCTTGACCTGTTAATGTTAATTTAAAAATAACGATTTTTATCGAATTACTCGGTAATAATAAACAGATTTGGGGTATAATCATCTGATCGCCTACGTAAAGCAAGTAACAGATTGTTTACTTATCTGTTGTGTAATCGTGGACGGTAGCCGGGTTGGTTAGTAACGCTGCGGCAACCGTGACGTTGCGGCAACCGGATGCTGCAAAGCATGGCTATGGATAAGGGATTCCAACGCAACTCCGTAAATAATCGGCAGGGTGGCCGAATGGTTAGCACGACCGATTCGTATACAGCAACGGATTTTACGGGATCGAAACTTGGGCTGGGCAGACTAAAATTGAACAAGCCGAGTCGGGGCCACACATGGCAGCTGAGGCGCTTTACTAATATAGAGGGCGCCATTTATATGACGGCGGTAAAAAGGGGGCCCGTAATTCTTGATATATTCACACAGAATACTGGGCTAAAGATAAATAGAAGCACGCGTTAAAAAGAGAATGAACTAAGCGGAATTACAAAGGGAGGAATTGATTAAAATATGTTGATTGATGGTCGTGGTATCGGACCAGCCGACGGATTTGGTCGGGTTTGGAATGTTAACACGCGACGACATTTGCACCTTTGTAGCTGTTCATACACTAGGGCGGGAGATGGCTTCCCATGTAAATAGTAGCGCAATATTCTTTTGAGGAGGGGGCATTTTTCCCATGCTGATTGCGGGTTCATTCGGTAAAGGTTTCTGCTGGTCAGTTGGGGTTACGGCGTCGACGGGAGAAACGTGGGGGGGTCAGGAGCTTCTTGGATATCGGGGAAGTCCCTGTGAGCGAGGTGGGGCTGGGAACCGCCCCCTAAATTCCTGGATAACAAGTTGGACCGGAAGGATAGTTTTGACATCGACGACTTATGTGGGGTTTTCGGGTTGGGGGCGGATGTAGAGGGCGCTGCATGGGGCGGTATGTGCGTGTGACGTGCGTTTAGTGACGTAGGTCGTGATGACGTCATCGACTTGTGGCTCCGTTGCACGGAGTGAGGTGGTTCGATCAGTGGAGGTGTTGTACTGAATTGGATTGTATCTGGGGGAGAGGTCGCTGGTTTTAATTTAGGGGAATAAAAAATAATAGATGTTTTATAGATTGGAAACCACATGCGTTAATAACGTGAGCAACGGTCAGATAACCCGGTCCATTGGTTATATATAGTATTGGTTTCTAAGGTTTTAGTTGCGCAATAACACACTCGACTAACCAGCAGCTGTTTGTAATCCAAAATTTTATATTGGGAGTCCTAATGATAAAATTATTAGTGGTGACGTCAGCAACCGAATGACATGATAGTGACGTCATCATATAGTCAGTGAACTTATCTAACCGGAGATATACACGAGATACACATCTTCTTACCGGAATGCGCATTATGCTGTCGGTGGTAGGCCGGGTATATATTGCTGTGTGGCTGCTGGTCGGTGGAATTATTGTTGTTGGCGTTAAACTGGGCAGGTTCGGTGGTCGCAGCAGACGGAAGGGGGGCGGCGGTTTGGATGGAATCAGTGGGTTGGGTTGTTGCCGGGTTCTTAGCAGCAGGGTCGAGACTCGAACCGGACACCTGTGGGACCGGGGAAAACAAATGGGCGCTGTACTCTTCAAACGTACGATCGTCCTTGAATTGGTTGATGATTTGACGGAGATACCGAGTTCTTTCTTCGTAGCTGGTAGATGGGAGTTAAGAACGTTCCACGTTATTATTGGATAATTTGTATATTATACACTAAAACTTGTGTATTTCTCTGTTTGTGGGAAATGACAGTCGTTATCACAAGTAGATTTTTGCTAGAATTACGCGTCCCCTCAGTCGGGATGCCATACACCAAACTTGACCTATTTGTGCAACTTTATACGTAACTTCCGTTTCACCGAACATGAAAGGTCGGGATCCTTAAATGTTAATATTAACCCTGTTAAAAGGATACAATGGCTGGTAGAGTGGTATCTGCGACCTCTTCGCTCTCCCGGCGTTGATAGCTGTCTCACGTACCAGCACGGGTAGTACACGAGAGTTCACGATAGCACCGTCGAAGAGGGGACCGAAATATGGAACCTGCGGTGGGAGTATCAAGTTCAAGTTAGAATTATAGAGATATCACGATTTTCATATGTATTTTATTTAAATATTGGCACAGCCCGTCATTTTTTGAAACTAGTCGCTGGCTATTCCGTCTTGCACTTGGACAACGCATTAAGTGGACGTCGCATGGACCCAGTGGAATAATGGGTTGAACTTAAACAGTAGCAATGACATTGCAAGTGTTCAGTTAAAATAATGCTGGAATAATCTTACGAATGTTCCTGTGACAACTTTTCTACGTTTTTATAACCGTAGGATAAAACAGGAAAAAAATAAACGAATAATTACTGATTTTAATACACAGAATTGGCATTCCCAGCATTAAATTACCGCCCCAACGGCGCGACGAGAAATAGGCAAACAAAAAGTCAGACCCACACTAATGCTCAAATATTTGGCCAACAAGCGAAGCACTCACGTCGGGCTTCTTTATAATCTGCACCCGGTACAACCCGTGTCGGATCGGGTAGATTACAATGACAACGTCACCGAACTCTGTGGGGATGATCCCGCGTCGATAATCTCTGGAATGTTCCGACCATACGATGTGGACTTCGTCGTTGCCGAGGTGTTTTAGCTGTGTGGGAGTGTTGGTGTCAATTGTTAAAGCGTCCGCCGTTTTTTGGATCGAAACCAGCCGCTGACTAGTCTGCTGTGTCCGTGGGTAAGTACTTAGCGATGGATTCTGTTTAAACTGATAGAAACGCCGATCATATATACACTGCATTAGCATTACCTTCGGTAACGTAAAAAGACGGAAGAAGACTAAAAGAAGTGAAAGAAAAAATGATGGAAAAAGTAAACTGAAATAAAGATTATGGCGTGAGGGTTAGGGCTAAAATTAGTTTTAATGATATTATTGTGGGGAAAAATAGTGAGTAGTATTCCGGTAAAGACATGTCGCAATTCCTACCTTCACGTTCCTTGCACTATCGTCGGTGGAAGGGAAGCGAGTAGCGACGTGGAAAACAACTTCCAAGGTGGATGTTGCGTAATAAGGTGCGCTCACTCCCGCACTTCCGTCGCTCTGTAGTTTCCCACGGAAGCCGCAATGCGACCGCAGGTCCACCTGGGTTAAAAATATTAAAATATGAAATAATTCGCTGCTTTATTCGGTAGAGTGTTGGGCCACAAACCATATTTCGAAACAACTTGCTTGCTACCTTTCTTTAATCAAGGCGCTTAAAAACGACCCCAACACAGCGGAACCGATTGGGTTTGTATTAAATAATATTCAATGCTATAATATACCACACATAGTTAAGCGGTGTAACATTGTACACCGAAATTACTGGAATCATTAATTATAAAACCAGCATTCCCCATACCACACTGTAGCCTACGATCGTTCCATTGTCATAATAAAGCGGCTTGATAAATGATACATTCAAGAGCTATAGGTGTGCTATGTTAAAGATGCGAAATTTAAGTCGACCTCCGTCAGCTCCAGCCAAGCTAATTACACAAGGACTGGTCATAAACACGTCTCATCAAGCCAACAAACGCGCGACCATATGCATTACTTATTTCCAATTCACTTGATTAGTTTTACGACTTTAACTGCCGGTTGTAAACGGTGGAACGTGGCGAGGTAATAGCGTTGCGAATTACTCAAGTGAAGCAATTGAGATTTACGTCCAGCCGGTCAGTTTGTGCGGTTAACGAGGCAGATCGGCAGGCAGAAAGTTGGATGATCGAAACCAGTCAATTTTAGTCGATTGTATTCGTGTGGTGGGAGTTCTTGAAACAACATACCATAACACAAAGGAAAATCACAACTCGTGTTATATGATATCTGCCGCAGCTTCTGGTTTAAACAACGTGTGCGTGCGCCGATGTGTTGGATGGGTTCTACTAATACTGAAAGAATGCCTTAATTTAAAAAAAAACTCTGCAATAGATATATTTCCTCACAATTGCCATACACAGTATTTTATTCAACAAAATTCTATTTATTTAGGATTATTTACCACTGGTAATATCTTACATAAGACTCATAAAAATAATTTGAATCTTAATAAACGTTTCATACGCACCTCCCAGCCTAACCCTGCGACAAAATCTTCGTACTCTTTGCTACCTCCGGTGTTGGAAAGCACGGATAGCTTATCCTCTTGTCCTGGAGCGATGTAGAGGACTGCTACTTTGTGTGTCTCCCGACTGCAAAGTTAAGGTTACGTAATATTCAGTGTTGCATGTTTTGTCTGTTTATTGTGGCTTATATGTAAGGTTGCGGGATCAAAACCAGCATAAGCTAGTCGGTTGTGGCAATTCACTACGCAGACATTATATGTGTTATACTGGTTCATACATGTTTCCGAGCCACAGCCATAAATATAAGCATTCTACATTTCAACACACGCAGCTTTGAGTTCATCATACTGTTTAGATGAATAGAAAACACACATAAATGAGCAAATTCATGAACCAGATATATGAATCAATATAACTACTGTTTTGGTGGTTGTGCAAACCAGCACAACGATAAAACCAGCAAATCAAGCTGTATGGCCTGGTTTGCTACTATAAACAACCAACATCAAGCAATAGCAGCTTGAAGGAACCACGAATCATGTGAAGAATTAGGACAGTGTGAATATGTAACATTATCAAAGTGTGTATAACCTCTTACAGGTGCGATACTGGTCGCTGGCTAGTCGGTTGTGTCCTTGGGCAAGGCACTTTACGGGCATTGCCGGAACCCAGCGGATTAATGGGTTCTACCAAATTGAAGAAACGTGTCTATCATATACAACACACTGCAATAACTCCGGTAACCCGACGATGGGCGCGAGGTGATCTGACGATTGCCCGTGTGATAACCCCCTTGGTTTTTCCATTCACAGGGATATACATGAATATTCTGTCCTATCCTCTTGTCTTCCCAAACATAAGCAGCCAACGTACATGCTACCATTCACCAACGCGCACACTAGCATACACACACCAGTGCCTCGAATCCAGATTCTTTAATTCCCGGAGAAATCGTTCGTTCTTCTTCAGCAGGTGGACGCGGTGGCGGTTGTCACGTGACAGGAATCCCATCTGAGCGCACACGAGACGAGCCAGATGAAAGGGAGGTGGTGACTTCACTGCTGGTTCTGGTGCAATGGCTTTGCTCTGCCAGCTGTAAAAATATTTCGTTGCAGACAATATTGTGGAATGTAAATACTGGTTTCATGTAAAACGCATCACTGGTCGTTGAAAAATAGAGATGTCTTGGTGGGTTTGGCCATATATGGGAATAAACAATTTTGATCTTATATGGGATATGTGTTTTGATAAAAAATATGCATGAACATTTTTGACCATATATGGGTATTTAAATTTGACTATATATGGGTATTTAGACTTTGACCATATATGGCTATAAAAAAAGGAAGCAAATTGGGGCAACGAAGACTAAAACTTGAACTTCAGGTTGAGGCGAGTCAACACCCACCTTGTCACCCTGGAGTTTCCAACGTAGCTTGCCCCGAGTTGCGTGTGGTGCTGCAGGATGCGGGTGATGGCGTTGGATTGGACTTCGGGGGGCAGCACGGGGGGTGGGGGGGAGTGGGTGTTGAGGGGGCAACCGATCCTACTCTGGCATTCTGGGCTTGACCATCCAATGTATTGCAGCAACTGGAGAATAACATTGTGTCCTTTTGTTATAAGTTTATTTAACGATCTTGAAATAAATATTCCGTCTTATCAGAAAACTTCTTATTAAGACATTAATGCACCTTTGATTTAGCAATGACTTTTCCTAGAGTTTTCTTGTAAAGATTTAACGTTCCATTTTTTATCAACATGAATAAAATTATTTTTTATCTACAGGAATTTTTTTATCAGCGTGAATGAAAATTTGCTTTCTCTACCACCATCAGGCTACCTAAGCTATTGCAGTGTGTTGTGTATGATAAGGAAATTCGTTCATTGTTAGTTCAACATAGTAATCCACTTGGTTCAGGGGTTGTGCGCGAAGTGGCCTGCCCAGGATCAATCCATTCAATGGGGAAATACGCTGACATGGAATATTATGAAATCCCAAAAAGAAAATCGCAACAGTGTGAAACATAGTAAACAATCTATAAACATGAAAAGCAATGACCAAGTGGAAGAACAGACTATAAACAATACCACATTTTACAGAGAAACAACAAGGTGAAAAGTAATGAGTATGAACGTCATAACAACTGATTATATCAAAACAAGACATGCACCTTCTTTTCCTAAGTAACATAGTGATCCTATCTCATTAAACAAATGGATTGAAACTTACCGAATCAAGTTTATCAGTCCCATCTGGTTGTGGTTGGCTGTGCACTGGTAGTTCAGTAGGAACTACAGTGCTCCTCCTGCCTTCCTCCTGACTGCTGTAGTCCATATAAGCTTGGCAGTGTGCATTTGCGGAATGCCCGATCTCATCATCAAGGGTGGACAATGGTTCACAATGAACTGAATGACAGTGGGTTAACTAATTACAAATATATAAGTAATTTTAAGTTAGGCCATGAGTTTTTGAAGTTTCCAATTAATTATATATTTGAGATATCATCTAGGTTGCAGCAAAAATATACTTGATTACCTGAAACCAAGGTTACATGTCCCAGAAATTTAACAATTTATTTATATGCTATAAATGTATTGGAATATTAGATGCTAGTAATTACACTTCATGATAATGGTCAAGTTAAGTGAAATAACCTATTAGACCCCCTTGTTTCTTAACCCTTAGTATGCAGATGATTTTAGTGGTGAATTTCAATTGAACCTTTGATTATTAAATAAACTACTTCGATTCCAAACAAACATGGCTGGCCAACCCACCAGGTTTATTTGCATCTTGCGCAGCCGAAGGGCTGTACAACAAGGACCAGTCCCAGCAATACTTGCCCCCTCCATCCCTCATAATGAAGCGAACACATCGGTTGGAACTCAGCATGTCATCAGCTGCCCCACCACCTGGCTTGCTTGTCTACATGGAATGCTGGTTATCATGGGAGGGGGAGGGTGAAATGGACCAGTTGGCACAAAAAGGAAAAACCAACCACACACAAGGATAGGATAGGATATTCATGTTTATCCCCGTGAATGAGAAAACCAAGGGGGTTAACACACGGGCAATCGTCAGATCACCTCGCGCCCATTGTCAAGTTACCGGAGCTATTGCAGTGTGTTGTATATGATAGACACGTTCCTTTAATTTGCAAGAACCCGCTTAATAAACCATAAAGCACAATGCACAACTAACAAAGCACATTACACATTTTACAATGTTTAATGCTAATCCTAAATTTCATTTCAAAATGTTTCAACCAAGTACTACAGGGTGGGGGATTATGATTGGAAAGTACAAACCTCGGCTGGTATCTCAACCACTGACATCAGGCACGTATCGTTGTAGATAAGGAACTGGGGACATTGAAGTGTTAGTTTTACTGAAAAGAGCTTTCAAATAGGTAGAAAATAGGATTACACAGGCAGGGCATTATGGATTTATGGTCTTGAAAGCAAAACAACTGCCCATAACCGGATAATTTAAATTATAATTTATTAAATGCCATTTTGTAACATTCAGATGTCAACATTAAAATGTTTTGTCCTGAATCTTGATTTGAACTCAATATAAGGGGGAAGTTACATTAAACCTAATAGAACTAATATTAAAACCCACTAGGAGGGGGGAAGTCCCCACCAGCCATCTCACCTGGACATTGGGTGAGTTGAAGAGTTTGGAGGAAAGTTCCCCAGGGGCGTCTTCCACGTCTTGATGCTCGCTCACCCGGCACGCGAGCAACGAGCAGCCCCGTGCGAGGGGGAAGTGACCCAGGTGGTTGGTGAGGTGGGAGAGGACGGTGTGGGCTGCGAGGCTGACTGCCCCATCACGACCTGGGGGTGAATAGTTGCCATGGTGATAATGGGGGTAAATTGTTGACATTGTGATAATGGGGGTAAACAAAATTTATTGGTTATAAGGTATTAAGGTTGAATTGTTCACAAGCTCAACACCACAAAGTGATGTAAATTGAAAAGATTGTTTAAAATAGCGTAGCACTTTTACCACATGTTGCTTAATTAATATTGTTTGAAATGCAAATACAGCTGAAGTATTTGGAACTCATGGACATTAAGTGGCATACAGTTTTTAGAACTTAAGCCTTAGCAGAGGCTATGTCAATAGCTTAAGGTTTTTAAATAAAATGGAAGTGTGTACATTTTTAAGTAAATGTGTAGGGGATTCAATAATGTTGCAGTAAAGGTTGCTCATTCCATGTGAGTGTCCAATAGATGTACACTGTCAGACAAACCATAATCTCATATAATTGTTTATTAATAGTTTACAGGCGCAATTAATGCCGATAGCTTTCGCATGAAAATTTTGAGTATTAAAAAATTATATAAATAAAAACAGGACATTTGAAACTAGTTTTCACCAGTGTGAAACCAAAGCACCAACCACCCACCTAGCTGCACAGTGTTGCTTCGGTTCACAGAGTTAAGTTTCGACCGATTGACGAACCCTGGAGCCTCCTGCACCTTCTCGAGTTGGGAGGTTTGGATTCGAAGTCCTGGATGCGAGGTCGGAGAGACTGTAGCTGTGCTTGGCGCTGTGGCCTGGTTTGCCGAGTGCTGCTGTTTGTAATGCCTGTGGTGGGGGTGGGGGTACTGAGGTTGGTAGATTGCATTTGAATGTAGGAATATGAAGAAAAATGATAAAGACATTTAAAAATTAGGGTTTGTTGTAGGTGGAAACTTAAGCATTTAAAATACTTCATTAGGTTAACACTTTATTAAACTTCTGATCAATATAAACCAGCGTTTCCCAACTAGTTTACCGTGCCAATCTGGAAAGCCATTTGTATTACTTAGGTGTGCCTCGGTATTTTGCAAAACATTCTTCTGTTCTACTGTTTAATTCGAAAGTTTGGCATGAAAATTAAAATGCAGTTTTATTCGTTGCCTGAGTTCGTTGTCATAATACATTGAATTAAGGTGATGTTTATAAATGGCTCGTATTCGTCAAAGTCATGCTAAAAGAAGTCAGAATCTGAATAACGTAAATTTATGTACAATGGCTCGCCCGGAACAGTGGAGTCCAAGGCCTTCGTCTGTGAACAACAAACTTACTTTAAATACCGTCCTGATCAACCTCTTGTCGCTCTCAGCACCGTAAGTATCAGTGAGCAGCTCAAGTGGTACCGCCATGCACCAATCTAATATGCACAGGAGGAGGGAAACAAGCAGCTGAGAAACAAAGGGTTGTGTTATGGAGATGGGTAAAGAATGTGGACAAGTGGGCTTACAGTCAAATGAGAAAACTAATGACCAAAAATTTTAAACAAGTTTTCTTTTTTGTGATATCCACAAAGAAGACCATTTTTGGGAATTTTTTTTTCTAACCATGCTAACAAATTTATACGTATAATAGATCAACTGACCTGTCGACCAGAATCTGTATTCTTTGCTTCTGTACCGTTCAGCAGAGCTGAAACTGTCAATGACATCACCTGTTGAAAGCCAAACATGTTAATCTGAAGAAGGCATAAAGCATATTGCACCAGTGCCTCCAAAATTGCACCTTTAACAACCCTAATGCTGCATCCAAAAGTAATGAGTAACATTTACAAGTAAGAGTGGCTCTGGACAGGTCATTTGAAATTTGTTGTAACGCATACAACTATATTTTGACCAGAAGAGTTATATCAACATTGATTGAACTAGCATGATTATTTATTACCTCTATGATTCGTGGTGGCATTTCTGGCATGTTCTCCATGAGTTCAGTGCTGCAGTGAGTGAGGAGATGAAGCTGAGTGCACGCCACACTGGCCACAGTGCGGTTGCTGAACTGAAATAGAGGAATCCATGAAAATCCATGGAATCCATGAAAACACACTGTGACCCTCATATTAACCGTTGCCTGAGGCAGCAGTGCTACACTTTTATAACAGGTGCTAAGCTATATTTTACGAAACTTCATGTCATGGGAATTAAAATTTTGTGTGTAATTGTGGCGTAGTAGAACGTGTATTTATAGTACAAGAAACTGTGTGTTAAAAGTAATTTGGTGGTCTTAACCCTAAAGGCAATGTAGAAGAGACTTCTGGTTTCGGAAAGGACTCATACTATGTGGATGACACTGGAACGACACTCGTAAGAGTCTTTCCTGAATGCCATCCACTTTTTAAAAAAATATTTAAATGATTTGCATTATACTAAGTCTATTTTTCCAGCAGAAAGCATGTGGTATTCTGACGACTAAAACTGATGATGTTTCCTCACCCACAAGACCATAATATTACCTCTTACCCGCCTGATTACTTATTGAAAACCTACCTTTAAAGATACAAGCAACACGTTGATTGCTTCTTTGACTCTAGAGTGCCTCGTGTGACTGGTAGTAAGCTCCTCATAAAGCCACACACCGGTGCTAGAGAGTGCAACACATCGGGCAGCAGCTGATGGTTCCTTCTTACCAGAAGTGAGCAGAGCCTCCACCACATAATCCTGGGATTAATTGAGTTAAGCTGCAGCAAACCAGATGCGACATCGAGTGACAAATGTATAAATGTGTAGCAGATGTACAGGCAGGCCTACCATACTGTCTTGTATCTAAGATTTGTCACTTTTTAAGGGCTGTGTCTGAAAGAAAACAGTTGGTCCCTATTCTAAAAAACGTTCTTATTTCTAACTTACATTTTAGGTAAGGTCCTGTGACCGAATGGTTAACGCGACCGATACATTTACCGACTTACATGCCAAAAAAGGTCTTAGCAACAAGCATATTATGGGTTCGAAATTAAAAGCAGTTATTTTTAAAATCAACATGAATATCCATACGGCAATATTGACTGATAGAGCAAGGAGAATGCACCTACCTTAACATTACTGCATATAGTGGTGGTGGGGTCTGCCACATCAGGTTTGAGGACAGGAATGTCATGGTAGAGGTTGGGGAAGCATAACGTCGATCCGAGGATGGTTTGAGCTTCCACTCGTGGTGCCTGGGTGGGAGGGGTATTATTAACTCAGGGGGATGGTAGGTATTTAGAATTATCACACGTAAAGTGGATTGTTTATATACATGGGACAGGTGGTGACTATTTATTATTGGGGTGGGGGTGAAGGTTGTCGGTGAATCGTACCACATGCTCACAGTCGAGTGTCAACACTACTGAGCTGCACTCTTATAAAACTGTGTACCAATATACTGTAGAGTTAATACATCACTACAGTTGTATGCATGAGTGATTTACCCCTTCTATATAAGTTTGAGTTTCGTCCTTAGTGACTCTCTTTCGTTCTGGGAATACAGTCACTAAACTGCATATCACTTGTTCGCTATATCGCTACATATACGAGCTAACATGATGGGACCCAATATACCAACCTTAAGGTTCTGTGCAGCAGCTACTGTATGACAAGCGTAGATGAAATCCAACAGCAGCAGAGTCGATGCGTCAAGTGTGGATGGGAAGTAGTTGGAGGAACTTCGAACAATCTCATTCACCACATCCTGGGAATATAAGGTTTTCCAGTTTATAGGTTTTAAACAACACGATATCTGACTGATTTCCTTTGCAATGTTAAAATACAGATTATTGCATGCATTTGTGTCTGGGTTGCTTTTTTGAATCCGCTTTGATTTTATTTAAATAGTATTTCAAATAACATTAGAGGTAAAATCGACAGGCAATTGTAGTTACCAGATGCAAATTTAATAGATTATTACAACAAAAGCTCTATTCGTTAAGTAAAAAACTTGCTTTGCTATTGGCTTAACAGTAAAAAAACAAAATTTGCTGAAGTCATTGATTCCAAAAATTTTTAATATCATAAAAAGGATTAGCTGATCTAAGTTGTATGACACATACTGTAATATAGTAGTATTATGCATATTTATATTTGTTATATTAATGATAATCACCAAAAACCATATGGATTGTTATGCCGTGTGTATTAACTGATGTGTCATTATAACTTAATACCTACTATAGTTTTGCCATTTTTTCCTGCTACCTTTTCAATTATATATCCACGCTAATTGTTGTAACAAAAAACAAAAAAATAAATAAACATAACTCACAAAGCATTGCAACTTATTTGTAATTTTTTTTATTAAAATTAAATCTATTCGCATACAACGTACCAATGCTGACAAGGATCTTACCTCATCAGTAGAGTGCAGACCATGGTGCAGCACGGCATAGAACTGGGAGAGATGACCAGGTTCAAGTGGGGTATCATGCTCACGCTGCAGGGTCATCTTGCATAGTAGCTCGTACGCATGGAGTCTTCCACCTTTGTGTTGCTCGTTTGCCACCATGGTTGCCTGAATGGAAGTAGCAGGTTAGGATATTCATGTTTATCCATGGGGAGGGGAATTCAGGGATTTGATCACAAGCCGATCGATAGACTATTTTGTGGCTACCATAGGGTTACTGGAGCTATTGCAGTGTGTTGTGTATGATTTAAATGTTCTTTAGTAAGACCTTAATCTAGTGGGTTCCGGCAATGAGCATTAAACACGCTCCCAAAGGACACAACCATCCAAGCAGAGATATTTTAATCCAACAACCGTTTTGAAATTGGTCTAGAGGGCAACATGCCACCATGTTAATAAACTAATAAGTTAATTAGGGCGACAATCTGGCAAAGTTAAAGATTAGTCTATAAACCTGTTCTGGTGTATGTGAATCATGTTTGGATTGCATGGAAATAATATCCACCATCTAGACCAGATTCACTGACACCCTTCTCCAATACTGGCAGGTTGTTATGTACACAACCACCCTACCACGACGTATAAACCAACGACTATTACCCCACACCTTCATGATGAGATAAATTAAGACTCATTAACATTTCGAGTCAATACTTGAATTTATAATCCAGATAAATAAATTGAAATTTTAACACTATAAATATATGATACCAAGATGGCCTTAATGGCCTACTAAGTGCACATGATACCAAACCTCAATTACACACACAATCTACCACTCACCAACATGCTATCTACAATAAAAACTAAACAGGATAACTGTTGTAATACAAGTACAAAAATACACAACATGAATAAATTAGCAAATTGTAATTCACATAACAAAAACAGCCATGTCTGCTAATAGGGTCCACAGTAATTATTTTAAAGAAACTTCTCACTCACACTATTGTATAATTATGCAAGTTTTAAGCAGTGGTAGAACCAGCCTCAATCTTATGCAGACAAACTTTTAGGTGAACTGTATTTTTGCCTAAAAGGAGGCTAGTTTGCAATACATGCTTTAGATTGCATTAGGGCATCTGGCCAATATGTTAAATTATAAAAATGAAAAGAGTAAAAGTAAAATAAAAATTTATTCTACCAAGTGTAATAATGTATGTAAATAATGTATATATATATATATAGTGATTCTGTTTTTAGGTACCGGTACAGGTAGGCAAAAATTGAGGGAATAAAATTGCATTTTCAGTACTTTTTGTATTGTTACATAACTCCACAGAAATGAGTGTATCCTTCTGGCTAGTTCAGGCACTGACTTTAATTACATGTTTTATTATGATATATCTAAATACTTGGTACAGCTAGATAATTAGTTTGCATGCTATGGTAAAACTTAAAACTTTATTACATTCCTTATTCTGATAACCAAAAACAATAATCTTTTCTCAATATAAATATTAAAAGAAAACACCCACAATACTTAAAATAAAATATTATTTAAAGACCTGGTAGAAGAAACATCAATAAATATACAAGATTCCTAGCACATTTTTTAATATGCCTTATAAGAACTGTAGTTTAGCAGGCTTTTTCCTGTTTCAATGCTATCAACATATTTCCCTCATTTATTATTCTTTCTTAAACTAAATAAAAACGTTTTTTTCTAAAAAACTGATCAAATAGAACTTACTGTCCGTGTATTTTAAAACACCACTTGCATATGCAGATGATACTAAACACATGCAAATATTTAGACTGTGATACAGAACTATAGTTAAATATGAAACGGATGCCAAAGACTAAAATGTTTCCAACCAAAACATGGTCTTACTCATCAACTAGTGAGAATAAGGCACATGACTAATGTATTAAGATTGAGTGTTTACGATATCACTTGTATTTGGTGAGTTGCACTATTAATACTAACATGGTAAATATACAAGTAGTGTGTCATACCAAACACAATAGCAACATTTACCTTACACCTAACATAATGGTATGTTGAAGGTAATTTCACTTCATTTACCTCACACCTAACACAATAGAAACATTTATTTAACGCCAAACACAATGGCCATTAATACCAAAAGTTCATCATGGCAGATATTTAATGTCAATGTAAACAGGAAGCTCTGGTATATACTAAAGTACAATCTTCTCACCTTAAACCCCCATGGTGCAAGTATCCTGAGTGGTGGTACAAGCTCAGTCTCCTCAATTTGCTGGTTCTCGTTGACAATCCCAATGTTTTGGCGCATCTGAAGAATAAAGTATCAGCAACATTGCAAAATAAAAAAATTAAAAGCTTAAATTTAAAAATATTGCTTTAAAATGTTATTCTGCAAAAAAATTATTTTCCGAAAAAAAATATTCCATCTTTGTAAAAATAACCGGATTGTAAATGAACAATAGAAGGTTCTGCATTACAACGTTCAGAATGTCATTTGCTTCTCTCCTGGCTATCGAGGTCCGATTTGCTCTGGACATCCAGTTGAAGTAGGAGCTGGGGGTGGAAGGCAACCTCTTCTCCTGCATCTCCGAGAGGACATCATCCGATCCTTCATCACTGAACACCTGGTCATCCTGCTCATCTGATGAGATTGACGCGCGGTCCGACGTCCGGCGCTTCAGATCGGACTTGATCTCAATGATCTTCGTCTCTTGCTTCCTGCCACTTGCGAGCGCAGATGCGCTGAGTGAGGTTGGGATCCTGGACTCATCTTCCACTGAACTGAGATTGAGACTCGAATTGCTGAACAACGACTTTATCCGCCGCTTCATCTTCTACACGGCAAACCTTTAAGCACCACACTCCCATGCATGGCTATTGATTGGCATTGTAAACACTAAACATGCTGTAAAATCAATACATTTAATGAGTCTGACATGCTCTAAAGTAACTTGAAGTTAATTCCAATCCATCGAAAAACTGTGCTTTCTTGCATTGCTAATAAGAAACCTTCTGAACAAGAGCAATCATGTTGCAAATAAGCAGCTGCAACATGAATGGTAGTATTAGTCAGAATCTGTGCATGTAGGTAATGATTAATAGATAACTTTCTATAACTGGCACCGCATGTCACTACCATTAAAACTGTAACTAGGTTCATATTTTAGCTGCTTCCTGGGCCAAACTCCCACACAGCAACTTAAAACAACTTCCCAATTCTAATTTTGCCCAAGGAACCTAGTCCGACCTCATTAGTATTAAGCATTGAAACTAACTATGAATTAGTAATGATGCTGAAGATTGCCATGTAAAGGTAGGATATTTAATCCAACCTAGCAATTTCAATTCCAATTAGTTAACAACTGTTGGTTCTCTTCTTAACCTGAAGAAGTGATTGTAGTTGGTTTTAAAAATCTGTATGTTTAAACTTGTCAGCAAAAGTCTGTATATTTGAAGGAGTCAGCTTAAAGCCAATTGCAACTTAAAATTCTCAGCCAAGCTAATATGGCTGCCTCAATAATGACTTAAACTCTACTAGACCATGATGACCTGGGTTGTCTTCAAATCGAGAGCACGGTATTACGCAAGCTGACAGCAACATTGTGGATTCATTGATTGATAACAGAATCGAGTTACGTTCCCACATGCCTTGGCAAGAAAAGTTTGACTTTTGATTTATGCGCTTCTGCTCCAATTCAAGCAAGCGGTTCCACTATTTCAAATCCAATTTAAGCAACAAAAGAAAACGGAAGTTTGATATTAATATTGTGTCAATTTTAAATCATTTCTATTTTAAGCCCATCATATCCTGACTTATCATATAAAAATAAGACTTATGATATAAAATGTTAAACAACCTGGCTTAATACACCTTCCATAGGTTAAGACTGGTATCATAAAGTTAACTAAAGCATGTAGATAATCAAAAATCTTGTATTTCAAAATTAGTAGTGTCACATGTCCGAAAATAAAAAAATCCCCACAAACCACTCACCCTGAACATGATCCCCCATAGTTCGAGAAGATAGTCGAACACCAACTCATGGACCAATCCATCTTCGATCTTGTTGATGTCCCACCATGATACCAAGCAACCTCCTCCACAGAGCAACTGCAACATCCGGGAACCATCCGGACTTCTTCCCACCTGCCATGATGCTGCAACTGTCCAGACCATTCTGCATCCCTGCATCTGGTGGATAGGGATGTTGTATAATGAAGGATGAAGATTAAGATACAAAAGCACAGGGTACAGTGTTCAAGGATCTCCACTGAATCATAAACTTGATGTTTTACCAATGGTGCATAGTTAATCGTTTGGTACGGTAAGTATGTAGTTATCTGATGGATGATGTATCTGATACGCATCTGATGGATGATGTATGATGAAGGATGAATATTAAGATACAAAATACAGGGTTCAGTGTTCAAGGATCTCCACTGAATCATAAACTTGCTGTTTTACCACAGGTGCATCGTTTGGTACCGGTATGTAGTTATGGTAGTAATGTTTGATTGTCGGTTTGGGATCATGAAATTAAATTGCTTTTAAATCAATGTATATTAAAATGGCAGGGCCCAGTAGTGTAATTTGGGATGCATAGGTGTATTTAGTAACCCTGGCAGCCCTTAACTTTCCGCCAATAGATAAAACCATTTGTGTTAAATGTCAAACCTAGTACATGTATGAACAAGAGCACATTAACGAGATTACTATATTTTCCATAATTTATTTTTACAACATACAATGTAATAAACTTTTTTCAAGACGAGTATAAGGTGTAATGCTTTGTTTGTTAAAAACAACGATTAGATTTGGTAACTATTATTACTTTACCTGGTTTATGAACAGAATCGTCGAAATTCGAATCGTCAAGTTTATTGATTGTTGTTGTACCTGTGAAAGACGTATTTAGGTAAATATAAAAATCACAAGGTTGAGTTTACTTAAATTACAAATTTCGAAAAATTACAAATTTTATTCTTCAACAGGTAAAACATCACAGATATTAATCCAATACCGAAACAGACTACATGTCAATTTAAATGTAAATGTAACTGCAAATGTAAACCCTTCAAAGATGGGTCATAAGGTACTTGTTAGCATGCTAATAAAAAACAACAATTCATGTTAAATATATATACGGTTTATTAATAGGGTATACAACAATCATCTTAGCTTTTTGTACAAAGTATTGAAATATAATAAGGCATAATGAGACTCACCAGTTTGTGGAGTGCTGCAGTGCTGGAGCAGAATCTCCTCGGTGGATGTTGCGAGGATGTCATCCTCTGGAGTGTCCTCCTCATCCAGCGCAACATCCAGGACCAACTCACACGTTTCCACAGAGATCGCATCTTCCGCTGCCGAACCCATCATCACTTTGAGACGAGCATCTTCGTCAGGCTGCTCGGAGCCATCCGCTTCTGTGGTACAATCATCCGCTAGATGGTGCTCATGCTCTTGGGATCCGAGTCTGAAAAAGGAAACATTCGTGTGGTTGAATGGTCAGAACAACAGATTCATACACAGAATTCTACATAAATGTAGCGTCATAGCGAAATTCTGTGTAAAAAAAGTCTTGGTAACTGGCAATTCCAGTGCTAAGTACAGTCAGTTATTAGATGGTATTTTTATTTCTATTGCCTTGCCCATATGAAATAATGCACAGACATACCCATAATTTGCATTTAATGTCCACTTTTAGAATTTACATTTAGTCAAATAGCCAATAATATGACTCCAAATCAACCCTAAAATATCCCTATGTTGGAGTTATTGAAGATAAAACAATTACTTAATATGGTATCAAGAAACATTGAAAAATAGCAAATATATTGTAGTTAAAACGTGTTAGTTCACAGGGTTGGTCAATGTAATATAGATAAAAACAAAAGGTTGACATGAAATGTAGTGAATTATGATTCATTGCAACTTACTCTGCTTGCTGCTGAATAGGATCCATAGATTCCGAGTTCAATTCCCGCCCAGGGCTACTTGATGCACTACTTTTACCTGTATGTACATACGAAGTTAGTCTATTGAAATAAATATGTTGAAAGCATGGATATGTTTTTTAAATTTAAGAAAAACTTAACGCCAATGTAACACTGTTAATTTAAGATGTTTTGGAATGAACTTTATTCTAAAATCAAAGTTTTCAATGAAATGATTGTCCAAATATACAACAATTAAAGTCATTTCAGAAAATAGTATGTAAATTTTTAGGTTAGTCAAAGCAAAAAATCAAATGCCATATAATATAGCACATTTCATTTTAAGATTTTAGACAGCACTACTGTTTTCTCAGAATTATACTCAAAACAAAGTCTATTTGTAAATAAATATTAAATTTAAAGAAATAATACAAAAGCATTTACAACAAAGCAAAAACATGTATATTAAGTTAAGTTAAACACTTCAAAACATGCAGAAATTAATGCTAGCCACAAACTAACAAGTAACACCTGGAAAACATAATGAAAACAACAAAATGTTATATTTGCATTATTTTACATAGCATCTGCAAATATAGGGTTAGGATATTTTATTAGTTCAGACTGATTGGCTACAAAATGTAAGTGCAGAAATCACGCTTGAACCGAAACAAAAGTTGCCAGTTGAATTTAATATACGTAAAATGTTGTTATAAAGCTTAATAACAAAATTATCATTTTAATTTCGAAAAAGGAATTCAAACAACATTGTCTTGGGGTTTTTTCAATGATTAAAATACCAGATTTATGGACTTTCTTAAAATGATACCATTATATATATATAAATAGTGTGTAACGGAAAAAATAGCGGTCAAATGGCAACAGGTGATAAGTGGTGGGAACTTAATGTGCATATTAGTGGGGGTTGTGACATGCAAACCACTCATGTTTACACATGCACCGCGTGCGCAGAACTCACCAGGGTTACTTGGTGTCACGTTAGTGGTGCAAGTGTGTGGGGGAGGGGTTACTTCGGGGCATGTATGGGCAGTGGGGGTTACTTCAGGTGATTCGTGGGATGGGTGGGGGTATTTGTAGGGTGAGGGAGAAGTTGTAAAATAGAGGGGTGAATTAGGGATAAGATTGATTTCGGGGGGTTGGTTTGGACTGATGTCTTTAAAAGATGACGCGGGGCTGTTTTGGGTCAGGTAGTTGATGTCGAATAGATTAACATTAGAAGGGAGGGCCACACGGGCAGGGATAGCGGGTGGGGAAGTGGGGTAATTGGGGGGATCGGTGACGGCATCTTCCGAGGGGAAACTGTGCGATTGCACTTTCCCTACGCCTGGCGATAATATAAGTGACTTACGATGACGGAAATAAATATTCATGGATGAGTAATGACAGCATATAGTGAGCGTTAGAATTTATCAAGTATGGACCCTTTATACCAAACAAGAATTGCTTTAAGCAACCACTTAATTTAAACAATCCCTGAACGACTAGACAACAAAAATTTAGTAAAAAAAACACTGTTGAATTTCATCCCCAAATTATAAGGAAATGATACAATAAATTTGAGCATTCAGTGATAATAACGGTGTATCTTGCGTTATGTGTGGCATAGCATCAGTTGTACATTGTACTACACCACCATATAAAGTTATGCATGTATCAGTGGAAAATAAATTTAAAATCAAATTTGATTTGAAGATTGGGGTTAAATATAAAATGTACTTCATGTTTAAACACAATTGAAAAATGATAAAAAGAAGTTTTTATATGTATATTAAAAAATAGAGTCTACTTAATTGTGTATAATATGATGGTGACTATGGATTGAAATCAAACGGGTTTAGATTGGATAATAATCTAAACACAATGCATTTGGCTAGGGGCATCATATTTGGAATTACTACAGCCTTTCTCAATGTATAAATAAGAAACTTACTTTGGAAACCATTTATTGATACGTTCTGGCGTGAGTTCGGTGGTAAATCGAGATTGAGGTTTTCGGATGAATATCGATTGACACTGGCACTGTTGCTTCGTTTGTCATCTACATAGGAGGTATAGTTGTAAGGTCATAATGCTTATTGTAGAATTGTAAGTGTCAAAAGTCTATTTTCGTGGTTCTGATTGTAAACTAATAAGTGATACGAACCTTAGATTCAGTGTATTAACTTATATAAAAGTTGTTGGTTTCTGGAATCAGACATAGTACCCAGTATTTACTAAAAGCACAAACTTCGATGGTTTGACAAATATTATGACATGCCGACTATGCCCATGGGGCCAGAATTTTTTATTATTATTTTGAGCATTTTTTATTTCATTGCAAAAAGTGTAAAGCATGCTGAATTTTTTAGTGAATGTAAGCACTTTCTGCTATAAAGAAACAGTGGCTATGAGCTGATCTACTAGCGCTACACAAGAGTCCTACTCAGAATGATCTGCTTAACAGACCAAAGCTTTGCCTTAATTTATTAAGCGGATAATGGTTTAGGGAATAGTAAGAAATCATAAAATAACCTCCCATATCTTCCCAAGGGTTCCAATCAGCATCTATGGCAGCAGAGTCTTGACTGTGTATGCTCACAACTTCTCCAGTCTATACATATTTTGCAAATTTTTAATTTCCATTTTACTAATTTAGTCATCTTAACTCTTTTGTCTAGTGGTTACCCCAGTTGGGGAGATAGACGGGTTAAAGGTTGGAAATCAAAACTACACGATGGTTATTTAAGGCATAAATGGACATCGCTTAGGGGCCGAACCAAGTGGATTGATTAATGGGTTTAACTAAAACTGAGTAAAGCTTCAATCATACAACACTGCATTAGCTCGGTAACCTGACGTTTAGCACAAGGTATTCTAAAGATTGTCAGGATTAAAACGTTTTCCTACATCTTCTTATTCACAGGGATAAAACATCCTGGGATTCGAGAAGGTCATGATTCTATCATGATTCTATTATGACCTTCTTCAAAAAGAATTTTTTTAAAAAGAAACAAAAATTAAAATAGAAAACTTGTGAAATATGGTAATGAGGTTTCGGATATATATATTTTTAAAACTTGATTACATGAGTGAACAAGGTTACCTCAGTGGAGCCGGTTAAGTTAGTGTTGCACTCTGGGTGAAGTCGTTCATGCGCTAGCATCTCGAACATATCGTCGCCTTCCAGACTGTTCACGCTGAGACTGTTGCTCGCTATGCTTCCGCTGCCGTAGTTGTGCACCTGGTGCGTTTCCTGCCACGCTGTGAGGTGGTGGGTGATGCATGTAAGTGGGGTGGTTAGCTGGGTTTGTGACTGTGGGTGTATGTTGTATGTTTTATAATGTATGTGGAGAAGGGGAGTATGTTGTATATTGTATGTGGAGTGGTTGGTGGTGTTTGTGACTGTGGGTGTGGGGGTGTGTT
>CH001993.1:878453-898449 GCA_000149265.1 Ciona savignyi
TGTGACGCCACAATGCATGAGGTTATTGTCGTTCACTTTGGTGTTATTATGGGACGTTTTAGTTGGATGATTAGCATTAAAGAAGGCGGTCATGTTGCAAAAGTGGAGTTGTAATTTATTCTGATCGCGCACAAGACTAACTGCAAATATTTAGAGTTTAGTCAAACGACAATAGTCGCGTCAATTAAATCAAGGCCTAAAACGCGACAGTTTTATTCTTTCCAATGACTTTGGTTAATCATTCCATTTCGATTGGACGATCACTCAGAGATGTGTTTGTTAAGCTTAGTTTTATATTACGTTTATAGTTTTTTAACTTTAAGCGTTGGTAATGTTTTATTACTATCATTACTTTATTGCTATTATTAATTCACATGTTTTATTATTCTATTTGAATAAGAATGAGAATACGGAAGTTCATTGGAAATGATGCAAGGCTGTTATGAAGTCATTCTCACTCTCTACAACAAATATAACATAGTGTGAAAACATCTTACTTGGAAGACGGGGCCAGCCAACCTCCCGGCAACAGTTTCATATTTGTGGATCCCTGGGTCATCGAAGGTGGCTTCCTGCAGCATCACTCTGGTGATGTGGAGGAGAACCCTCAACAACTGCTGCCACGTCACTTCAGAGAGGAACACGTTCATCACCATGTACCGGTACAAGTTCAACACTCGCTTGCACACATCAACCTATAGACAACAAACGTGTTGCTGTTGATTTTTGTTAAAAAAAAACCATGTTTGTGCCAACATTTATCACAGTGATGCCAGATGAAAAAGAATAATTTTATGGCAGCACATAAGTGAGTTGCTGGAGAGTATAAAGTTTAATTTGATGGAGACACTGTCTCTGTTACTTTCAAATGACATCTGCTAAGTGCATTTCTAATGACACAACCAAATAGCCAGTAGTTAGTTTAGATCCCACAAGTTCCAACTAACAGCTGACCTGTCTGATCTGGATAGGGGGAGCTAATGCAGTGTGTGGTAGATTATTAACCCTTTAAAAAAATGAAAAATAATGGCCTGTGTCAAAGGAAGTGTCAAATATTTAATAATAAGCAACATGAGTAAATAGAATAGTAAGCAACATACCATTAGTGTTGTATACATTAAGGTCAGCTTTTAAAAAACAAGATCTAAGCCCTGAGAGCAACTGCAAGCATTGCAATCACAGAGACTGTATCTTTTGTATACGTACAGACCGCAAAATAATTATTTGAAGGTGCCTCTCATATAACAGGTCAAATGATTTATGACCAAAACAAATCATAGATTATATGGAATGAGTTTTACTTGAGCTTGGACGAGTTTCGGAGCGTTCCTCGGAGGCTCCACAAGGAAGATGTGAGCTGAGTTGGTGATGAAAAGTTGGAGGGTGGTTTGACCCCCGGCTCTCACCTGGGAATAGATTGGTTACAATCATTTCCAGGGGTGTAAAGTGTATCAGGTTAGGCATAAAATATGGTTGCTTTTTAATGGTGGTGGGTAACTGTCTAGACCACTTTATTTAAAATAGACTGAATTTAAAACCATTTAATATTTTTTTTTTAAGATCTTGTGATCCAGCCTCTAACATGGAGTCTTATTGGGTAAAACACAATTAATTCTTTTAGGTTATCATCAGGAAAATTGTCATAAGTTGTATAGCTTCATATGTGGTGCCATTTGCCATGATGAAATCAGTTAAACCAATTAAATGCTACCTTTATATTAAAACGAAGCCAACGTAAAATTTACAAATTGTGCAAATAAAGTATTACTTGATTATTAACCTATGACTATGACAACCAGGGCAGCACTTCCAGTGATAAAGTCCATGCTGATAAAGTGCAACTTACGTTCGAGTTGAGTGCTCTGTCGATAACTGGGTTCAGTTGACCCCTCATGTAGGAAACGTTGCGAAGAGAATTTGTTGATTTCTGCCGAGTCAGCTTTTCCTTCTCATCATTTTCATCATCTGAGTTGATATCCTTCAACAAATTTCTTTAAGATTCCAAACATTTTTCAAGTAAAAGTCAAAATCTACCAAAATTTTTGTTTTATATTGGAGTTTTGATATTCATGTTTTATCATGATACAGTTATACAGGAGGACATTCATGTTTTATTGTGATTGAAAAAATACACTGGGCATTATCACACAGACAATCACCCGATTACTTCTCGCTCATTATGGTGGCAAATGTTAGGGTACTTTATTAACTTTTTACCAAAATCTTACAAAATTGAATAAAAAGCTACGGCATCTAATGAGTGATGATCATACCTCTGTCTCTGGTTGTTCGTGGTCAGGAATTTCTTCCATGAAAACAGGAATATCGCCGTCCTGGTGGAAAATATTGGATGAACACGATGGAAGAAAGCACTGCTATGCTCACCTGTATCCATTCCTGGTACACCTTCACCACCCTTCTCATGGTCGGTACTTCAGTCAAGGGAAGCATGAATGTCTGTGAAAATACAGTCAATAGCACATCACTACCAATATACAGAAGCTGGTATTATTAAAGCCACAAAATTCAGCTTTTTAGTTTGTTAGTAAATAATGTATGATTAAATAACTCATTAGTAGGAAGATTTATTCCTTTATTATTAAATAGATCTGATCAATTATGTGCTATCAACTTGTAGTATGAAATCAGGTGAAATAGACTGGTATATAACATGCAATAAAATACAATATATATATGTTGATGTGGTTATAATTATATCCATATACTCTTTACATACTGATTAATGTAAATTGTATGTTAACATTACGTCAGAAATAATAACCTGACTGGGTTGCAGTCATCAAAGTAATCACTTAATTCAACATAGTTGTAACATCATTAAATGGGTGCGAGTTACCTCAATACTCCCCAGTTACAAATAAACCGCCTACCATCCATAGGACAACCCTTTCTCCATGTGTAAATATATTCTGATCTCTGCCAATCCTTATCACCAACAAGGTAAACCCCATTCCTGTTTCAGCCCCGATAAATTTCCAATGATGACAAATAAACTACCATTCCTAGAAAATAAATCCTCTTCTTCTACAAGTAAATCTCAATCCCAGCAAATAAAGCTCTATTACTCGCAAGATACCCCCATCCATGGCAAAGAAACCTCCATCCCACAATTACCTGACGAAACATCTCATGCACGATGTTGACGTTTTGTCGCGTTGAGTACAACACACTACGGACGAGTTCCTCTTCGGCCGATCCACTCGACTTGAGCTTGTCATCCAGGCTGGATACACTGGAGATGCTTGGCTCCTGTGAAAGTAAAGTTAGCAGGGTCAAAAATCGGCATTAGTATTGCACGCCAGGCGAGTAAGAATTGACGCACGCAATGCGAGTAATATTTACTCTTGAAAATAAAAAAATAACTAAGGTTTATCGCTACCGTTTTCTACTCTACTAGCTTATAGAGGAATAAAAAACAAGTTCGTATCATTGCGACCGTTTTTATTATACAAAATGGCACGTACGAATACTGAAGTCTATGATACTTACAGCAGCCCCGCGCGAGTGAATTCTTAATCGCCCGAAATTTGATGGATTTTTGGCCCAGGAGTTGAGGGTGTGCAGGTTGTAATTATTTTATAGTAGTCCACACAATACTACTTGAGATCATGGTTTGATTAAATTATTAATAAATAAAAGCTCTTAGAGATTTAAAACTAAATGGATACTGTACTGATTAAAAATCCGTTTTTTGTTAATATTAATTTTGCCATTCTTTTGGATTTGCAACTTAGTTTTTAAACTGTTGCACAGACCAACATTTATATTTCTGAAATTTTAACAATGTCACATGATCAATTTCCTAATTTAGAATTTGATTCCTACGATTTTAAATCCAAAGCATTTTCATATAAGATTGTTAGATCATTTCTTTAACTCTATTTCCATCGCTTTGATAATAATTAACCACTTGAGAAACAATATCGATATTAAATATTAATACGGGACAAGACCATGAAGCCACTTTATATTGTGATACTGAATTGCAGTTGTGAAACTCCTTGTAAACATCACATGTTAATATCGCATACATTTAAAACATTTTTGTACTAAATTGGGTTTAGTTAAAATTGGAATTTGATGTGATAGCGCTCTGCATTTGATGTGATAGCGCTCTTGGTTTAACTAAAAATGGATTTGATGTGATAGCACTCTGCATTTGATGTGATAGCGCTCTTGGTTCAACTAAAAATGGATTTGATGTGATAGCGCTCTGCATTTAATGTGATAGCGCTCTGCATTTGATGTGATAGCACTCTTGGTTTAACTAAAAATGGATTTGATGTGATAGCGCTCTGCATTTGATGTGATAGCGCTCTTGGTTTAACTAAAAATGGATTTGATGTGATAGCGCTCTGCATTTGATGTGATAGCGCTCTTGGTTTAACTAAAAATGAATTTGATGTGATAGCGCACTGCATTTAATGTGATAGCACTCTTGGTTTAACTAAAAATGGATTTGATGTGATAGCGCACTGCATTTAATGTGATAGCACTCTTGGTTTAACTAAAAATGGATTTGATGTGATAGCGCTCTGCATTTGATGTGATAGCGCTCTTGGTTTAACTAAAAATGAATTTGATAGCGCTCTGCGTGGATGGGACAATGCAGTCCAGTGCAGTCCCATCCACGAGGACAATACGAATAAAAATCGGTTACCTTCTCTGTCAGGGTACTGGTGTTGGAGTTGGGTTCGTTGCCGAGTGTTTGAACTGATGTGACGCTGAGGTGTTGGGGGGTGAGACCAGAGGGGGTGGTTGGTTTGGAGTCGTTGCCTTCCTTTCCTCCTTCCATGCTAGGAAGAGGGAGCGTTGTGTTTGGTTCATTCATTCACTATGTTGCCATGTTAGATTTCAGCGTTCGACTAGGTTATTTTAAAGCACAAACCCACTGCAATAGCTCCGGTAACCCAATTTTGACATTAATCTCCCAATTATCATTTATAAAGACAGTTGTTTTCCCCAGATATGGTTATTGGTTACTGATACTACATCATCCTGGGTGAAAGAATTTAGGTTTTATACTCTGATAATGATGAGCACTTGTTGGTACTTACCATGGTATTTTTTGCACTATTTATCAGTAAAAGAACATTTTAACAAAATAAATACAATTGTTGAACAATCGTGTTAGATACCACTGTTAATTCAATGTCCAATATGTTAACTTGATTAATATGAACATAAACATTCAAATACTACCACTGCAAATACAGCATGCTTTTAACACAAAGAACTAAGCTACAAATGATCACAATAAATTAAATTTTCAAAACAAATTTTACCATTTAAAAGATTGCACAAATATATAAACAAAAATAGTTGGCCTAAATGAATAAACCTTAGTTTGATTTTTGATTGCTTGCAAAAAAGCTTAAATAAAAAGTTGCATAACCCGATTTAACAGCAATCAGATGGCACTTTTCTAAAATATCAATGAATCTCTGGAGGTAATTTATACATTGGTGATATTGTTGAAAGGAACGGGTTTTGATGAGTTAACTACCTGACATTCAAGTTCAAATGTTGTTTAAGAACCTGAAGTTGCAAAGTTCGTACAGCAGATTCAACACTAAGGAAATAAGTTTGCAGAAAGCATTTGATCAAGCATGCAAATTTGGTTGAAATGAAATAAATTGAAACACTTAAGTAAAACTATTAAATTGTAATTAAATTTAATAATAATAAAAGGAAAAGAATTAACCGCTTTTATTAATTAATTTAACCACTTGTTAATTAAAACTTACATTGGGTTGTCTGGGAATAAGCTTGTTTAGATGATTTGTTGTATCCAGGCAATTATATGGACTAATAAAAACTGTTGGGAACTTTAACATTTAGTAAAATAAAAAGACAACAACCACAGAGAAAAACAAACAATCCATTAAAATGAAACCTACTTTCTATACAGCAAACATGCTCTACAAATCAATACAAACAAAATTTAATCAATTTTGTTTCAACATTAAAGTATGAAGCTACAAACCAATGAGCAGCACAAGCAACAAAATTACGGACCAGTTGCACAACATCACCTACACAATGGGAGTAGCGCTCTTCTCAAATCTTCCGGTGAATGCGACGATCCACTTGATGATGCTGACTCTCGCTTGCAGCATGGAGCATCCGGAAGCAACTTCGATCCGAGGATCAATCGATCCCGAGTCGGATACGTTGAGGACGTAATTCACCGATTCTCGAGGCTCCGGGAGGCCTGAATGGTGGGTTTAAAAAATTAGAAATACCAAACTATGAGGACTGCTTGTGGCTGAACCCACGCAGGAAAATGATCTGCAAAGTCTGCATAGAATAGGTTTTCTGTCATTACAGACAATATTTAGAAACTTGCAGTTTAAAAAAACATTTTTTATATTTAGTTTATTTTGTATACACTTGGCACTACAAAATTTTTCGCATAGCACTACTACAGTATTTTTTACCACTGGGTTCAATATTTGGAACATCAGAAACTACCATACCATAATCCCTCTTCCTAAACACAGGAGTAAAACTGCGTTCTTATGTGAAATTTTTTTAATTACCATTAATAATTCTGTTATTGTAGCATTAAATAAAGATGGTGACATGCGGTCTTATGGAGTGAAGGTCGGTATACACCAATGGCTTTAATGTTATGTATGCAGAGCATTAGTCTTCTAACCTATATTATAAGTTAAATTAAAGAAATTGTAGGTTGTTTAAACTTGTCTAATTCCAATATCATTAACGCTTCCTTTAATTGCTGGTGCATATTGGATAAAGTTAGACAGCCTAATCAATAAGGTCTACATTTCATCTGGAGTTGAGATGTTTTGGAACATGACTGTATGTTATTTTCATTGGCAGCCCTTGTAGAAATTGGAAAGCTTTTAAACCAAGTAATCACAAAAACCAATTTTAAGACTTGGCTTTATATGCTGTAAGCTTATCTCGCTTCATTTCAATTCCAAAGTGAAATAGTTTTCACACAACAGACTGAAGAACAATAGTGAAATCTCAACCAAAAACTTCATAATTTAATTACTAAGCAAACATGAGAATACAGAACTTCCATTACCAATGGTGATAACTGATAATATTTGATTGAGTAATATCAATAGCAAGTTTTAAACATATTGCTTGTAGAGATTTTTACACATAAAAGTGATATTGAAAATTCACATAAGAAAATTATATCCGATTGATAATAATATTAAATGTGAGTGATAATAAAATGGGGTTTGTGGTTGTATTTTTAATATTTAAACTGACAGTTGTTTTGACTTCAAATTTTATACTTACACCATTTTCGTGCATATGAATAAAAATGATAACTTTGTGAGAATATTGCATAAATTTGTAATAATGTCCAAGCAAACAACATAAAATCAATATAGAAAATTCCATTCGATTGAAGATAAAATAATAAATCATGGCAAAACGTCTTACTATGATGTCATGTATTTGCTTAGGATTTAGGATATTCATGTTTTATTCCATAAACGGGACAAGAACTGGCTTTATTACACACCAATTATGACATTACCTAGTCCCTACTGTCGGATTACCAGAGCTATTGCATTGTGTAGTATATAATTGAGATGTGTTTTCAGTTTTAGTTTAAAAGTTTTTACCCTTGTCCAAGCACATAACAGAGTAAACAGACTAACCAGTTTCAATCCCACAACCTTTCAGCTGAAAGAGGATGCACTAACCTACCAAACTTTTCGATGGATTTGTGCTTAATTGCCCTGACAAAATTACAAGTTACAAACAAAAATGGTAAATCCAGACCATTTTGTCCCACCATACTACTGTAGCTGATTTCAGTACAAGGTGATGGAATCCTTTGAAGATGGCAACAGAAAGACATAGTCCGTACCTAAACTGGCTGATCCCAAATGAAAAATACAAACTTACATAACGTGGTGTTGTATATGCTGGTGTTGAAATTGAAATCGGTAAACGCATGGGGCAAATAATACTCCTTGAAGAGATCCCATAGAAAACTAAAGCATTCCGTTTCCATTCGATCATTTTTCCATCTTAAAGCTTCCGACTAAAAATTATCAACCATATCAATTTGTTTAATTACAAATAGATGGCTATAAAAGCCTAAAGCTTGAGTCTGTACTCTGTAGCTATTACTTTATGCTTATTATACAAGAGGTAAGGGGAACACCACAAAAAATGGGACTCATAAGCACTGCTTTAAGACAATCAAGTTTTTTTTTAAATACAGTTACAATAAAAACACATTAACATTACAAATACAGTAAATTAAATGAAAAAATTATTAAAACTTTTTCCATTTTTTAATTAAAACACATTTGGTTCATAATTTATGACACTAAACTTTTCTTTGTTGTACTTTGGTAAAACTTTTGTGAGATTAACACCTTGGCAACCCTTATAGTTAAACTGCAACCCTATAAAGCTGCTTAATAATTATCATGCAAGGGGTGAGATGGAGGTCACTTGTGTTTAACCACAAGGCGGAAAATTAAAAAACTAGGAATCGCCACAACCAGGTGACTGGAACAATTCCAGTGTGTATATGTTACAGGGAAACTTATTCAAACCAATCTATTCCGCTTGGATCAATCAATGTCCACTAATTGCTACCAAATAAACTTAACCGCTGAGTATGGTTAACCGATTTAGAATATTGGGTCTACATAGTTTTACAAATTGCAGAGTATTTCCCAGGGCTGGGCATCAGTTAATGGTTAACTGTTTAACAGATTTGTCACTAGTTAAAACAATTAAGGTTAAAGTTAACAGATTTGTGAGGATACCAAACAAAAAAACAGTCACCTACAGTCCTACATCGAAAACTTTTTACCAAGATTGTTCAACTCTGCTATTGTATTATAATATCTAACGCTCTTGAATACAAATCAATGTTTAATTGAAGTGATTTCAGTGGGGACTATAATTTTTAACTGACAAAGCAATTGCCAAGATATGGATAACCATCACAATTTTTTCTGATCAGTTAACCATTTTTATAAACGGGGTACATAAACACAGCTCCAAATTTACAGTTTGATTTTATAAAAACTAAAAAAGCATAGTCATAAATATATGTTACAAATAAAGTCTAGTGGTTAAGTGTGTCGCCTTTCATCCGAAGGGTTGCAGATTCGAAACTGGTTGCTTGCGAGTCAGTTGTGTCCTTGAGGAAGGCACTTTAACAGTCATTGCCTAAACCCAGAAAATTAATAGGATCTACCAAATGGAAGGAACATGTGAATCATATACAACACAGTGCAATAGCTACGGTAACCCGACGGTGGGCGCGATGTGATCTGAGGATTGCCCATGTGTTAGCCCCCTTGGTTTTCCCATTCCCGTGAATAAACATAATTATTCTATCCTAAATCTTTTTTAATGTGGAATTGTTGAAATTACATAAAAAATTATCTCACCTTTAAGACCATGAACTCCAACAGAGAATCAAGAAAATATTTTGTCAGGTCAAGAGGAACTTTCTCACCAGAAGGGGGCGGTACAAGGCACATGATTTCAACTTGGTGAACTCCATCTGCAAAAAAATGCAAATCAAACTTTGTCACGTAAGCCCTGGTTGAACAATGGTGGCATAGCCATCTCTTTTAGTTTTTCCATGTGTACAAAATTTAAATATTAAATTGTTATATCAATAAGCTGTTTTAAAAAAGGAGCTAGCCGCTTTTTGGCAATGATCTATAAGCCATACTTACATTCTTCATTGACAGGCATGTTCAGGAGGTATTCAAGACTATACTGCTTGCCATCAGCAGAAGTTGGCAGTGGAAAACCTGGCACCAGGCATGAATAGAGAAGAAGGGTCTTTGATAGCGAGTTCCCGCGTAAAGCTCGCAACCAAAGCAGGAAGAAGTGAATGCCCTCTCGCCTTACCTGCGTAATTTCCCACATTATACTCATTATACTGCCGTCAAACATAACAATGGCAAGCTAAGGAGTGCTGCCTTATTGATTTATATGCAGAAATAAACTATTTTGGAATAAGCATAGCTACGGTACCGAATAAACTAGTTGGAAAAGTTTCACAAGATACATTTTATGCCATAAAGTATTCCCCTTTACCTATTCTCCACAGAAATAAAAGTCAAAAGCACTTAACATTTGAAGAAATAACACTGGGTATATTTGTGTAGCAAATATTATCTGAATACACCTTAAAAACCTTATGACGTTTAGAGACTTTATGCCTCAATGTCAATGTCTGTTTCTTTTAAATTGAAAACAACTCTTTATAAACAATGCTGGAAAAATAGAATCCACATAGCAATTTCAGTCCATCGTCTTATTCAAAATGACATAAACAACAAAGAAATACTTGTTCACCTATCAAGGTCTACTTACTTTTAAAGAATTTTGTGAATGAAGTAATCTTTTTATAACAGTGTCTGCAACAAAAAAGAATTAGTACAGTAGATACAAATAATAGTAAACATCACTTACCTATGCTGTGGTATTGCCATCTCTGGTGAACCAATTCGGGCAGGTTGATTAATATTTGCTGTAATATATTCATAACATAAGGCATCTTGAAAGTTTTACATATAGTAGGAACATAGCAGATGCAATAACTTACCTCAAATATTGCAAGTATCGCATCTAATTCTTCTCTTTGAGCACGATGAGCTGTAAAATAAATACCAATTTTAAAATACACTCTATAGACAATGTTACCGGGTAGCTTACCGTACTTATGAAAATTTAGTCACTAGTTTTTGCAAATGTGGGCATAAGCTATTCTGACGATTACCAACATGTGTTTTCTTCCACACGGATAAACACGAGTATCATATCCGGTAGCATTAAAAATTGATGAAAAGTTGTGATGTTTGTTGATGTTTCATTGTTCCATCAAATACCAATGGGTTTAAGCAATGGGCTGTAAATGCTTTGCTCAGAAAAATAACTGATGCAAATCCCATCTATCAGGGACTTTGATCAAAGGAACACCTAGTAAGGCGTATAACATAAAACTAGTAACACATATTGTACTGAGTACTTACATCCTTTCAAGCGAAGATTTGTTTCAGCAAGTAGGAAATTCTCGAAAAACACAAAGTAGATATGAGAGTAATGAAGTTGGAATAATGATTGGATCTCAAAAATTGTGCTGTTTTCTGAAATATACATAGAACAATTAGCCCAAGTGCTGGGACAAACAAAATGCCCAATCAAAGAATTAATATTGAAACTTGGAAAAAGTTTTATAGAGTTTGGTATTATTTATTAAGTAATAAGATTAAAACTAGTATAAAATTACATTTAATTAAAATACTACAACAAAAATATGACATTTCTAAAATTTAATAGCCTCTACTGGTACCGGTACTTAAAGCTTTAAAGTCATAGGACTGCCTAGTGTTTGTGTCTTATCGTCCAATTTCCAATATACTGGCATGTGCAGGTATTATGGTGTCATAAGCTAAGTAATGCATCTCATACTAACAATATTTTGGTTTAGTTATTTTTTTATACAAAATAGAAATCAACTCAGTCCACACTATTATATACTGCAACTTGCAATATGCCGGTACCCAACCCACCAATTATGTTTTTGAGGTGTTTTAATCTCGTAACCACATCTTTCTTGGGGTCAAGCAGTTTTTGGATTGATTTCTTGACCGCCCCCTCTCCTTGTGGCTGTCTGTGGATTTTAAACATTTTCTTCGTATCAACTTCCCAAGAAGATCTTTTCCATTATTTTTCCCAGAGGACCAAGTATGATATTTCCAAAGTTCCAAGAGTTTCACTTCACAGACTGTGTTCTCACCACTTTAAGTACAGCAATTTGTTGGATTGTAAATACTCCAATTAGATGGGTTTAGCATGAGAAAGTTAAGTAAAATTTCAAAATCTTAAGTTGTCGTTTAATCTGGTTATGGTTGAAGGTGAATAAATACACATGCGACTAGAGACAGAACGGTAGTCTGTTTTTTCTCTGCTGGATGGCGCTATTTATCAGCTGTACTAAAGCGGGGAGGAGGGAAACTACTCACTAAAATTACGAACACTAATTTTAACCCATTCCTAAACACTAAACTCAACCGCAAGACTAACACTAACTCTAGCCCCATGTTTATTACACCATTTACGCATTTTAAGTAAATAGTGTTTGACAATCAAAAAACTGCAAAGAGATCGATTACTTTAGCCAATGCTTGGACAAATTCCAAAAATGCTCAGACAAGCTGAATGCGGGGTTATGATGATTTTGTTTATAACTAAGAAATAAAAGAGTTAAAAAAACGGAAAAAAATTTCCCTGTAGGAGAATCGAACCACAGTCTCCCGCATGACAGGCGGCGACGCTTACCACTACACTAACGAGGAATACGATTAGTAAGTGCGAAAACTAGTATAAGACCACTCAGTCGCGGGTGCCTCTAAATACTACAGGACCGCTTAGATCACTTAGATTGCTATAGAAAGTAATTCTAACCCTGTCCCAAACACTAATCTCAACCCCAGAACTAACTTTAACCCCAACCCTAACATTAATATCGAAAATAGTTACTCCCCAGATAATTCCAAAAAAATAAATAGCGCCACCCAGCAGAGAAAAATCAGACTACCGTTCCGTACCTAGTCGCATCTAATAAATACAACTGTAAATAAGGCTACACCTATACTACTCTCCAAGTCCGACTGTTTATCTGGGTAGTGTATCAACCAGATACCTAATAGGCAAAGGGATTAAAGTATGTTGCCAGCTGGTCAGCTGTGTGCTTAAGCAAGTTACTTAGCTGATATTACTTTAAACCCATTAGATATATATATTTTTTATGTTTTAACTCATAAATGAAGAAAGGCAGTAGCGTTACCACAAGGGGTTGACTCTGGTGGCTTTTATTATGCTTTATTTTATTTAATTATTAAGCTACTATTTTATTTAATTGGTATTGCTATAATTCTTATACCGATAACAGTATTGCTGTGTTGTACGTTGCTGGTTTTAGTCAATGACCGCCAAGTACTTTAATAAAGGTCACAACCGACCAGTCACTGTAAGTTAAATGGCAGATTAAGCATACAAGTTTTACAACTTTGAAATTTGTTAAATAGTTTTCATACTTGGCAATAACACAAGATACAGGTAATTACGTTGGCGCTAAGTTGGTACAAAAAAACGAATCTTGCAATTGGTTATCGCAATCTAGACATAAAACATATATCTAAAGGTGAATGTGATCCAAATTGAAATATGGGAATTCTAACTTTGATTAAAAATGCATTGGAGACAAGCCTCCATCTTATCAACAAACTTCTACATCCTCAACAAAATCATCAACTCAGCTGTTTGCACTTCTTTACTGGGACTTTTTTCGCATTTTAAACTCTAATTTGAGAGACTAAATTTAAGAGAAATTTGTCTGCAGTCAGTTACTTATTCTTCGATAGCCGGCCGGTTCAGTATAGAACCAATCAAAGAGACTATAACAATATAGTCGCTTTGAACGTATAATATAAATACTTTGTCTAATCATTTTTTGTCTAATCCATTGAACCATGGGGATCGCCCGAATGTGTCATTTGTATCCCGGCGGGTCATGGATTGCGTTGAAGGATTTATTCACGGTTACCGTCGTATGACGTTCAGTTGCCGAATTTATTACAATGTTATGTTTAGTTTATTGTTTTGCTTCTCATTTGCGGTAATAAAGAAAATATCAATGTTTAAACAAGAAACAACTAAGTAGTTAAAACACGTCAGCTTAATGCACATAATACGACATCAGAAAAAGCATACATACGTGGTCTAAATAAATTTACTTAGTTCAATGGTTATAGAGCTTTGCAAAAGTAAAAAAAAACGCGACCAAGTACTAAGAAGGATAGGATTTTTAAGTTTATTCCTGTGAATGTGAAACCAAGGGGGTTAACACACGGGCAATCGTCAGACTATCTCGCGCCCACCATCGGGTTACCGGAGCTATGGCAGTGTGTTGTGTATGATTCACACGTTCCTGGAATTTGGTAAAACCTATTAATCTGCTGGGTTCAGGCAATGGTCATTAAGTGACTTGCCCAAGGACACAACCGACTAGCTAGCGCCCAGTTTCGCACCAGCAACCCATCGGCTAAAGGTCGACGTACTCAACCACTAGACTAATCTGTCGGACGAAGCGAGCCATCTTTAAGGTTACGTGATGTGTGTGTTGTTTATTGTAAGACATTGCTATATATACTGTTTTAGTTTAACGCCTATGATTTATTTTGCAATAACAACGAATATCAAACAAAAATAAAGATCGCCGTTCTTTATCGAACATAATAGTAATAAAACAACCAGAAATCGAAAAGGTCGACAGTGTCGTTATACATCTTTCCCGATTTAATACTGCCAAGAAATTTGCTTTTAAACAAAAAATAGAAACACATCGTTTACATTTTTGGAACATTAGTATTTTATTAACAATACACAAAAAAAAGTTTAGTTTCTCGGAGAAGTGGGGTGCTGTAGGAAATCGGGTGGATCAATAATCAAACAAAAAGTGATTCTTATGATTATTTGGTAGACTTGGATCGGAGAAGTATGACGGGTGTTGTTCAACTGAGGTTTTACTCAGTTTCAAACCCATGCTCAGTTTCAAACCCATGATGGCTTAGTTGCTAAGACCGTTTTGAGGGTATAGGTATCGCGTCGCCTTGATCATTCGGCCAAAAGCCGTATACACGTTGCTGCCAGGGTGGGTGTATCCTATTATTCCCCGCCTGTTGGTCTAGCGGTTAAGTGGGTCGCCTTTCAATCGAAAGGTTGCAGGTGCGAAACTGGTCGCTAGCTAGTCGGTTGTTTCCTTGGGCACGGCACTTTACGGACGTTGCCTGAACCCAGCGGATTAATGGGTTCTACAAAATTGAAGGAACGTGTCTATCTATACAACACACTGCAATAGCTCCGGTAACCCGACGATGGGGCGCGAGGTGATCTGACGATTGTCCGTGTTTTAACCCCCTTGGTTTTTCCATTTACGGGGATAAACATGAATGTCCTAGCCTATCCTATCCTTTCCCTCATCTTAATTTATCTCGCAGTATGGCGCCAAAGCGCACCGCACATGCCAACCGTCCTGAACCACCGAATGCTTTATTCACACTGTACGCAAAGCACCAGCAGGATTGGACATTATGGAACATATAACTGAAGAAAAGCTGTGGCAATGGCAGGATTGGTTTGTTCGGGTAAACAACCCAACAATACCGGAAATGTGGGAAAACCAGCCGACCTTTCTGCTTGCAAATGTTCTTTATTTACTTATGGCGTTTATGTCACTAAAGTTTGCAGTAAGACATGGTTGGAATAGCAGGTAAATGTCTACTCTTCGAGATTGTTGTTTTTATTAATATAAACCCTTATAGGTGTTGGAATCATATGCCGTATGTTGCCTGAACCCAGTGTTTTTAACCTAAACAGAAACCGCTGCAATGTCCTAATATGATTCAACATACCAAATGACAGCCCACTGTGGGAACCCTACTGGAAAGTTCGTATGATGCGCCGGATATATCTGGCGTGGCGCACGGACTACTTTTTTGGGCATTGGCGCAGAAAAGTCCAAAAATCATGCTGGCGTGGCGTGATTACGCTTTCTTTTATTTACGTCAGTATTTTTAAATACTTTTAGCTTTATATTTTAAAGTTTTAACTGAAAATGTTTGCAAGTTTGTGTTTGGTGGTGCAAATTAGTATTACTGCCGTGGCGCAAAATTTAGGTTAAAAAATCTTGGCGCAAAAATCCGGCGCACAGAAAACGAACTTTCCAATAGGGTGTGGGAACAAGGTATTTTGCAATTACTAGCCTAGATTTATAATGACACAGTCTGCGTTTTCAGAGTTCAAGGATAAACACAATCGGGTCATAATGTTTCTATTGTATTCAAAGCAGTAGAAATAAACACAGTGTAACCTAATTGGTGACCTAAGTTCACCTGCATACTGGTATACCCGTGATTAATCCTCCAACACACTGATTTCCCCATGACTTAACCAATGACCCAACATCACAATTATCGAAATGACACATTTACCCCAAAACTCAAAAATAAACAGTACACAATTTAATGTGTTGTATGTTGTACATACCATTTAAAATATTACAACACTTTACACAACAACAAGCAATATACATACAGCACATATATGTACTAAATAAAGCTTGGTTAAATGAACCCTTCAATATTTCACTACATAAGATGTAAATTTATAGGTGTATTTTGATCTCTGCGGTTTGGTTCAACTACTATTGGATAATTTTATTTAGTTTTACCGAATATGAAATTGTATGAATGAAAATAAAATTATTTTTTCCAAGGTATGTCTACATGTGGTTTGCTGCATTGCTGCATGGGATCGTTACAGAAGTGATTGTGTACCATCTGCCTGATGTCAATAACTTCTGGCATAGTCAGACACCAATCATATTTATTGGACAAAGATTTCCACTCTACATTGTTCTATTCTATCCAGCAACAGTACGTCGTTTTATGTTTAATTTTTAGTTTAAACATACTTTTTTTGCCTTATTAGTAGTTCAGTCTGTATGCTACAGTGCTGTCTAAAGACAGGACTATGTGCATTATATATATATAAAGATTAACAGGTCAAAATCAGCTACAAGATAGTTGGTTTGGTCCTCAAGCAAAGCACTTGAAGACATGGCTTGACCATATAGTTCAATTGCTTAAATTCATACAATAGCATGCACTCCGTCCCATTTATCACACTTCAATAGTTTTGGTATACCCACTGTGGGCACAAAGGCAGTCTTATGACATGCACACAATCATGAGGTTGTTCTAAGAAGTGAAATAAACATTGGAATCCTGACCCATCCCCACCTTAAGATAAACCATAGCAATAATTGTTTTGCTTTTAAATATTGTATATTCAATAATTAGCATTAAAGTTATACAATGCAGATCACCCATGCTTATATAGCAGCGGAACACCTCAAACTACCATGGTGGGCTGAACCATTTGCTGTGGGATTGTTCGATGTTTTGATTGACTTTCCATATGATATAATGGGAATTAAGGTAAAACTCAAGAAATTTTACAATTTTGGCTGTACTAAAATCTTGTAACAATTTAAAATTTAATTATAATTCGTAGAAAATACACTGATTTTAGGGAAAAAAATGCTTTATGCATTTTGTAATTATAACATGCAATAGTTTTGGTATGTGTCAATGTGTATGCATCAATCAATAACACTGTTCACATTTAATTTAAGTGTCTACAAAAATTGTAAGCAACATCTAGATTGAATACAACACACTGTAGTAACTTTTGCCATGGATCTTGTAAACCAAATACTTGGTAATTATTTCTGGAACAATGTAATCTATAATCGTATATATACAACATATAAAAGTATGTGCATGTTGCACGTTTAGCATTGTGGGCTGATAATGATTAATTATCACTTATTTGCTAGTTGTATATGAACTAATATTTGCACAGTTACTATGGTGGACGTGGCACGACACGGATCCAAACCTGGAAGATCGTCATTATTGGGTTCCATGGACAAGTTATTTCTTCCATATGGCCTTCCACAGGTAAATTGACGGCAATAATCTTGGTCAATTCATTTTGACTGAATTAAACCACAAAGAACTTGGTGTAAATTAATCATACATCGTTCTAGTGTAATAGATTAAAATATTAATATTATTATCGCTGAAATGTTGTTTAGGGGCATGAGTTCCCAGTGAATAAATTTGGCAGACTGTGTCACCTCCCTTTTTACAAATTGTTAATCACGTCTTGATGATTTTACAGTAATACACTGCTGAGAATGCTATATTTGTATGCTATAAAAGTAGATACCACTGGCTAAGAGTTAGTAAACTTCAGTAATGTCATACATTTTTTGCAACAAAAAATTACAAGAAATTTACACTTCAAAAAAGTTTTTTGTAAAACCGCTTTTTACCATATATTTGTAAAACCACTTTTTACCATATTTTTGCAATACCTAAATCACTGATTTGATTTTCAGCTCTTTTGCAGCGCTATTGAATGGTTCAAGGTATATGCTAACTGGAAACTCTGACAAAGCCATTGCGTCAGGTGGTTTTGTGAGAGAATTTGCGTGCGTTTTTATCACTGGTATGTTTTCCATGGCGACAGCAGTCATCTTCCAAATGCTGCCAATATATCATGGACTGAAAGCATGGGTTTGGCATCCACACGGAAATCATTATGTTCATTGTGTTTGCTCTTTACTTTGGTATCGTGTACTGGAAGGACAGAACTCCATCTCCTGAGGTACTTTGTGCTGGGTATTATTATATAGCATGGTCGTGGATGTTTGGTGTAGCGGATTAGAACAGAGGTCATTACTAGACAGGTGCCCGGTTCGATCTGTACCCTGACCATTTTCCGTGTGGCTGCGTCCTTGGGAAAGTCACACAACAGGCGTTGCTTTGAACCTTTTGCTTCAAACGGTCAAAAACTCACAATACCATAAGACTGTAATGGCTTAAATAACTTGATTGGGTATGGGGTAACTTAAGTTAAAAGCTTCAGGATTACTTTTATAGATTTATTTGTTTAAGCTCTTCAAAAAATAATTAAAATAAAGCAAAAATTAAGAGGAATAAACGTCAAAACGATATTCGTTAAAGCACGTGATAGAAAAAAAATTCAAAAATCTTTAAAAATCATGTGGTTTTGGCGAAAAAACAAAAAATCACAATAAAAATAGAATTACAATTGTGATAAAATAGTTTAAAGCAAGTTAACCCATGAATAAGAATGTCTAAGATACCGGATCATTTTAGGATGGTTTACGCGGTTTCCGAATTTAAGCAGTTTACATATCCTTATGTTATATTCGGTTTCTTAACTGTAACAATATGCTAGTTCAATAGGAAATAATGTAATTCTATTGTTTTTATACAGGCGCGAGAGAACCGAAATATGACACTTAAACGCTGGTTCAGCAACGAAAGCAGTTCCGTCCTCACTATTTATTACATTTTCTATGCAATTCTCGTTGTGTTCGCCAAACCAGAGAACGAAAGATCGTTTGGAATGCACGAACCCCTCGGATCTGCTGACGTCAGAGTTGAACAATACGCAACTTCCGGTGTGGTGTACAGCAAGCAGAAGTACCTGGATCCGCTCAACTACGACGAGGGTTATTTCGACTTCAGCTGCGCCGACTTTGAAGGCGTTCCCGGTGCCCCGAACGTCACCGCCCGCCCTGAGATCATAGGCAAGCAGTGGTACACTATATGCGGCACTCCGTATAAGAGCCACGCGGAGTATGTTGTGGTGGTCTGGTCCTTCTGTGCACTTGCGGTTTACGCTTTTTACAACGCGTTCGCTCGTTCTGCACACCCTCGTGTGGCCGGCCGACGCAAACCAACCTACGGAAGGGAGAACGGAAAGAAGTTTAAATAAAACTAAACACTATGAGAGGTTTTAGTAATTTTTTTTAATTAGTGATTTTGTTATTGATTTATGCGGAAAGATGTATCAATAAAATTATTTATAATATCAAAGTATAAACTTTATCAGGAAACACGTAATTATCCACCAAGAAGTCGCTATTAAAAATAAAAGTATTTTTTGAGGTCAGGGTGATGTCCACTAAATGCCCTGCTCAAGGACACAACCGGCGAGCTAGCAGTCGATCCAAATAAACCAATCAGCCAGATTTAAATGGACATATCAAAAACTTAGTTATATAGTAGGCTACACTGCAATAAATCAGTCAGATTGTGAGCACTAAGGTTATTTAACAATCACGTTAAAATGAACTGAGTAATGGGAATCGCGGAGATGTATTTTTATCATAACCCGCAGTTTGAATGGTGGGTATTTCCCCCTGCCTGTAGATCTAAGTTGTAATCGCTTGTGGTCCTAGTTAAAATGAATATTATTTTTAGTAATAAAATTTGTTCTTTGAACTTGTAAAGGCCAAAGTAACTCACACTAACTATATTCGTTGCAACATGAT
>CH001993.1:898666-919634 GCA_000149265.1 Ciona savignyi
GGTTTTAAACAGCGAATACTGTATGCGGTGATAAAACGAAAAAAATAGTGCAAAATCAGCAAATAGAGGAAGTAGTCGTATTGCTGGATTGATGTTCGTAGAAATTCCTTTGCAAGGTCTATTAATCCTGGGCGAGCTGTTTATGGTTGATGTCAGTGGTAGCGGTGGAGTGGTCGTCGCGGATTGTATCGGTGCCACGGAACATAGACAACGCCTGCGACGCACCGAGAGCAGAGGCGGGTCGGGACCAAAGCTTGCGAAATCGAGGTCGACGCATTGCGGTCATCACGAACAGCCCCACGCCCTGTCGCAATGTTTGTATTACAAACACATCATTTCGGTACAAAATGGCCACAATGAAGATAACTATATTGAGATATGATAGAATCCTCGTGTTATTCCCGGGAATGGGAAACGCATTGAGGAGTAATCACACCGGCAAACTCCAGATAACTTCCTATTTTCCCGTGGGTTGCCGACGCAACAGTGTCGGGTACGATGGGGTTATTCCTATAGTTTTTGTTTAATTTTTTAAAAAGACTAGATTCAGGCAATGCCCGCTTCAGGCTATTACTAGAAGCTGGTTTCGATCCCACCACCTTTCAGCTAGCTATCCAAAGCTACGTATAAATTAATCTTTAGGACTTCTTTGCAATAAAATAGGAAAAAAAACACCTATAATTACAAATACAACTATACGTTTTGACATGAAAAATAGTTTAAAATCTTGATGTTAAAGTGATATGCATTAAGGCCGGCTCCTACAATCAATCCATGTTAAACCTTGGTTGGAAAACGTCCTATATTTCACCATGTGCGGTTATCGAGACTTTTGCGTATTTACTCCTTACTCACCTGCAAAGAATTGAATAAAGCAAACAGCCAACTCATGGCGGTGAGATAAGCCTGGTTGTCCGAGAGAAGGAGAAGATAGCCGAACACCCACGTCAGTCCCATAATAGAGGTCATTGTGACGGCAAATATCATATTTTGCTTCACAGTTCTTTTCATGGAGGATACTTCAACCTAAATCGGAAGTATTTTTACAGTTTTTTAGGTTCACCAGCGGATTATTGGGTTCTATCGAATTGAAGGAACGTGTTAATCATATATACAACACACCGCAATAGCTCTGGTAACCCGACTGTGGGCGCGAGGTGGCCTGACGATGGCCAGTGTTTTAACCCCCTTGGTTTTCCCATTCACGGGGATAAACCTGAATATCCTATCCTATAAACAATACACTGTAATTTCTACGGCAATCAGACGGTGGGCGCAAGGTAATCTTACGATTGCCCGTGCATTAACGCTACTCCCCTGGCATGGTTTAACTGTGGAACACTTTTACTGTTGCGTAGATGGCTTGTGGATACACATGTGTGTGCGGTTTGAACATACACACGGATATGTTGGACGAAGCAGCAAACATCTTCAGTTCAACAAACAGGGAATCTCCTACCTTGTTGTTCTTATCTATTATCTCCTTGAGCACGACTACAAATATAGCAAAGTTGAAAAGAAAGCAGACAGTCATTGGGACAAGGAAGCCAACATAAAGGGAGGAACCATGCAACCAACAAAGATTGCTGGCATGGTAAGTCGACTTGGTGAGCGGATCAATCACTGGGAATATAGATGAGTGGTTATATGAAGGTTGTTTGGTATTTTGCTGGGCTTTTTAACAAAATGGTTTCATTTATATGACAGATATGATTACTGGGTTATTGCATCGCCTTTTAGCCGAAGGGTTTGGAACTGGTTGCTAGCTAGTTGGTTGTTCCTTTGAGCAAGACACTTAAAGGGCATTGCCTGAAAATGATGGGTTCTACCAAATTAAAGAAATGTCTGAATCATTTGCAACACACTATAATAGCTTCGATAACCCAATGCTTGACATGAGGTAATCTTGCAATTGCAAGTGTGTTAACACCTGCATTTTTTCTATTTACAGGAATACAGAGAGTGATTTAACTTGCAACATGGGTGAAAGATCCAACAGACTTACCATCCCCACAGAGATTTGTCGCTTTGGGCATTTTGTCAAGGTAGCCGACGGTGACACCAACTGTGATCGAAGCTATGATCAGCGGACAACCATACGCAATCAAGCTGCACCACTGCAAGAAGTTCTTTTCGTTGCCCCGGAATACCTGCGTGAAATCGCAAGTTATTCTTAGTTGAGTTTTTTGAAAACTCTTCAACAACATACTGCCCTGGTATAACAGAATTTTAATATATTATGGTAGTAACTTTAAGGAGCCGGGTAGTCTTGTGCCCCTGATTACATGTTCCGCTATGTCGAAAGGTTGTGGGATCGAAACTGGCTGCTTGCTAGTCGGTAAGTTTAACCACATTTCCATATCATGAACGACATACTGCAATAGCTGCAGTCTTTCAGTTTTGCAGTATTTTCAGACACATCACCCATATTTGTGTCATGCATTCCCCACCCAGCACTATGAAACAGCATTTGGTAAAACTTGGCCAAATACACACAGAGACCGGCTAGACTACTTAGATCAAAGCTCCTACCTTGACCAGGCACATGTACATGTCGTAGCTGTACACCGACATCCAGAACCAGGTTGTGAGGAAGAAATAATGCAGTAGGTATGTGACAGCGATGCAAGCATTTTTTGCCTCGGGATGGTCGACTCCAACCACGAAGATCAAGTACGCGATCAACAGGTTTCCACAGACGTTAAGGAGGATTTTAGTCGGCCGTCTTCGCCTCAAGTCCCTGTTCAAACAAGATTGAATTTAATAGGATTAAGCGCGGAAAAATTGAAGATTCAATTAAGAAACAATACAGTCCTAATATATGCTGACAAGCATGGCTTGTGCAGGCGTTTTAAATGTTTGTTATCAGTGTGGACTATTTTAATTAAGATCATTTGTGCATAAAAATAGAGTTCGCCATAGCATATTCTAATTGTTGAAAATATAAATATTTGGCCAGATAAAACCCTTTGATTGACAGCAATCACTTTATCAACCAAATTAAAAACTGCTGGATACTGTGGCAGAGTAGTTGGCTGATAAATTGCCAGATTCATCCGGCCGGTTAGTCTGCGTCGCCTTTCAATCGAAATGTTGCAGGTGCGAAACTGGTCGCTAGCCCTTGTGTTAACCCCCTTGGTTTTCCCATCCACGGGGATAAACATGAATATCCTATTCAATCCTTTCCTGATGTGGCAAGCACACCAAGGTTGATGACTCCTACCTGTCCTCCACATGAATGATGATGGTGGCGAACAACCCGAGAATGGACAACACGCATCCGATATCGCTAACCACTGAGAGCGCAAGGTCCGCTGGAGCATTGTTGTTTTTCTGGAATTAAAGATTTTTGTTTGAAGTAGAATTCCTGGGGAAGCTACATGAATTTAACCCACACAAGGAAGGTAATCAGGGATAGTTAGCTTTACTGGTACAGTGAAAGTCGACCTAAAGATGGTGAGATTGAGACCAACCATTTGTTAGCTAGTTGTGTTTTTGTGCAAGGCACTTGGTGGATGTTGTCTAAATTATGTGATTTAAACAAAAGCTGAATGTTTGTCTCCATCGTATACAAAACAATGCAATAGATTGTGCTACATAATGGTAGACATTAGGTAATCTGACTATTGCTAACAGGAAATTACTCTGCATTTTCCCATCCCAGGGGATAAATCACAAGGTCCCATCCACCTACCATGATGAGTGCAAAGTTGGTGAGATGACTGCAAAGACACTCAGGCGGGTTTGAACTGTAGTTCATGCAACAGCCATCACTCGACCAGTCGTTCTTGTAGAAGTCCCAATACACACATTCGTAAACAGTCTCCACAACCTGAAATATTAAGGTTTTGAATACAAAAGTCCACACTTCAAGTTTTAGAATACAGAAAGTCCACAAGTAAAGATGTTTAAAAAAGGGGATTCAGTAAACACAGCTGGTTTGTTTAACTTTAATTAAAGTGATTATTTTATTTTCTACTTTAAGGCAGTAAACTATTTAGGGAAACATTAACAGCCACAGTAACCTTAGGAGTTTTACTCTCCAGTAAGTCCGGTCTGTCATTAAGCAAGGCACGTAGAGGACATTGCCTAGACCCAGTTGTCTAATGGATTGTACTTAAATTGAAATACTGTCTCGATCATATACAACACACTGCAATAGCTTCCATAACCTGACAGTAATCTAACGATCCTGTGTGAGAATTGCATTTTTCTATTTACAAGAATAAAACTAATATATCTACAATCCAAAATCCAAAATTTATTGTGGTTTTAAAGACATAGGCAGCTCACCACAAAGATATCTGTAACCGACGCGGTTTGTCCATAAGTAGCCCCACCCTTGTCATGGTACTCGATTGTTATCGGGTCCACCAAATTCGAGACATTTGTCACCCCTAGGTTGATATCCAATACCTAAAAAGTTCAAGGTGAAACAGGTTAAAGATAAGCCATAAAATATATTATGTCATAAATCCATGAAGTAAGTAATGGATGTACAAATTGAATAATCATGCTTTACCAGCCACAAAATCTTGACTTGTGGGACAAGCAATGTCTGTTGCATAAAAAAAAATACTTTAAAATATGGTTTAAAAAAATCCAAAATATGGTTTAAAAAATCCAAAATATTGTTTTAAAAACTCCAAAATATAGTTTAAAAAACTCCAAAATATAGTTTAAAAAACTCCAAAATATGGTTTAAAACACCAAACACTAATAAACATTGTTCTTACAGTTGAAACGTTGCTTGAACTTGGGAAAAGGGAAGCATCGTTGTAAAGCACAAACGATGCACGACCACCTGCCGTCTGTCTCTTCTGTCTGCCTCCTGCTGTGACCCCCCAAGCCTTCTCCAATGCGGTTGGGGGCAGCACTACATATATAGGGTTGGTGGTCATATTGTTGGTCTCCACAATCGGCTTGAACTTTACAGGGTTGGCCACTGTGATTGCTTGCAAAACCTAAACAAATATAATGTTTTATAAAATTCAATTTCTAAAAAAATATAAGTTTTAGAAAGAGTGATTGAGTGAAAATTTAAATGGGTTATCTTCTATTTGTTGGAATTGCCAATTGTACTTTCTTTACTTTTATTCATTGATCAAGATATAAATACAAATGTTAGAATAGATTACTCATGTTAATTTTAAAGAATAGAATATAAGTGTGTTAAAAACAATCATCAGATTAAATCAGAATTTTTAAGTTCAAAAAGAGTATTTTCAGGAAAAATATCTCGCATTAAGATCATAGGCAATTTTGCTCTCTTTATGCATTATACTTTGAAGAAGGATTGTAATATTTTCCAGAAAAATCAAAATAAGTTGTCAAAGCTTAGCATGGACTCTAAAACGCATTGCTAGCTGTATAACTACAGAGTTGCATGTGTTACCTGTATAACTACAGACCCGCATGTGCTACCTGTATAACTACATACTTGCATGTGTTACCTGTATAACTACAAAGTTGCATATGTTACCTGTATAACTACAGACTCAGTTTCCACTAGAATGGGCACGCCTGGCTCCAGTTGGACCGCTTGTGTAATTTTGGTGATGGACTGAATTAGGTCGTTCCGAAGTTTCTCCTGTTTGGCTGCAGATTGCAGTTTAGGGGTGGATGGTCGGAAGAACTTCTTCATTAAGTCACTGGAAACCGCAGCAACAGACGAGAAGGTTGTGGTAGATATCTGGTGAAAGGAAATGGAATATTCATGTTTATTGCAGTCAATGGAAATATAGTGAGACAACCACTTTCCCAATCGTATAAATTAGCTAGAAGAACTGATCTTTGTAATTGTTTTATTTAATATTTATCCAGCACAGGTGGTTTTTGTTTTAATATAAACCCCCACACTGGGTGTTTTGTTATTAAACCCAACATTTTAGTACTTACCTTGGAAGTAGGAGGCTTTTACTCTTTGCCCCACCATAAACACAAGTTTTTTTTTATTATTTAACCCCATGAAAGTGGGGTTCATGAAAGTGAGCATTTACCCCATCATAATTGGTGCATATTAGTATTTATAACACAGTAGATACAGACATAGTTTTTAACCCATATGAGTTAGATATTTTGAACTTACTGTTGCATTTTCTTGGATTGATGAAGTAAAGTTGGAGAGAAAACTGATAACCGATACTGCTTCATCTTCAGTGATATTCTGTACATTTGATGCTACTGCCTCAAGAGATGTAATCTTCTCTTCAGAAGTCCCATCGGCTAGCACCTATGAATGTAATCTTGCTTGCATACTCTATTTGGTTTTCTGTATTCACAAAAATCAAATCAAACCAATGACCTCTATACAACAATGCTCGATCATGGGTAAAATGAGGTTAGTAGGTTACCAGTAGGGGATATGTGATGGTACTTATGGGAGAACTGTGTCTAACTCACGGTTAAAAACGTGGCATTGCATGGAATGATGAACAAATCAATGAATTTCGAGGAACCATCCTCTTGCAAGGTACAAGCTGCAGTAGCCATCGAGAGACCTGTAATTAAGCAGATTTTAAAAACTTATAAAAATAACCCAAAACTTCTCTTACCGTTTGAGCACTTTTCATTTGAGTGCTGTGTGACCGAGTCTTTGGCGGGTTCGAAGGTGTATTCACCCAATGTCGATTTTGGACACACACCTGGAATAAAGTAGATGGTGAACATTTAAAAAGTGACTCTTTAGTTAGTGTTTCTACTTGCAATGGGAAGAAACACTATTAGTAATGCTAATTAAGAAACAGGAACATCCAGAGAAACAGAATAATTAAATATAAATAAATGCCGTATGCAACTGTTAAAATTTATTGTACAACACTTTAAAATATGGAGGCATTTAGGCATTTCTATCGTTTTTAATTAACTATGACTAAGTTGTGATCTGAGTTTTTTTAATAATGCACTTACTACCAGTCATCTAATCGATGAACACAATTCGATATCTAATCACTGGGACATTTACCAATGGTGATGGGTGGGTCGGAACAAATTATGGTTATGTTAAATCCCACTTAACCGTTTACCAGAAAAAAAAAATAAAACCAGAATAAAAGTATAAAAATATAAATCTAAAGTTTAAACCCATGTTTCAAAGTATTTACCCGAACATATCTCTCCACTGCCAGTGAAACCATTGTTACATTGGCAATTGAATGATCCGTCGCTGTCCTTAAGGCATTTTGCATGTTTGTGGCATTGATAGACTCCATCAATTGTGCACTTGGTGATTGCTAAAATAATGAAAGAAAATTTGAAATTGCTGGTACAGAAAGTCCAGAATACCTCCTTTGATGTAACAATAAAGGCTGTTTTTATATTTAGTATAATATGAAATGCTTAATATGTAAAGACAATCCTATGTTTTTAATTAACTTATTAGTTTACTTGGTCTGGGCACTGTCTGTTAAGTGCTTTTTCCAAAGATAAAACCGCCTAGCCTGTTTTAGATTCTACAATGTTTCGGCTGCCTACAAACAACAGCCGACACTTTTACATATAGATTCATACTAGGAGTGTAGAACAGAAGTGACAGGTTAGTTGGCCAGCTTTAAATTGGGTAAAAGGAAAAAAAGGTCAGTTTAAGAGTACAAAAAAGGGATGAATACAACACATATTACTGGTGCAGCTTTTTCCACTTCCAGTGAAGCCGACATTGCAGGTGCAGGTGTAGCTGCCATCTGTGTTGTTGCATATGGCATTTGTGTCACATTTGGCAGTACCATCCTTACATTCATCAATGTCTGTAGAGATTTATGGACATAAATATAGGGTCAGTTAAAATTTAGAACCCAATTGTAGGAAGCTCGTTAACCCATACAAGTTGCGTCGCGGATCTTTAGGTTGTAGTTGTATGATCAAAACTAGTTGGTTGTTTCCCTGGGAACGGCACTTTGCGCACAGTGCATGGACCTATTTTATTAATGGGTTCTACTAAAATTAATAAAACCTTTTTAATCATACACAAGAAATTACTGCAGCTACAGTAACCCAGCAATAAGCATGGGCGAACATTTTTTTGCAGTTGTAACATTGGCAAGGTTTTATTTACTATTACTTCCAACTTTAAGTTAAACATCATTACCTGCACAGTTCAATCCATTTCCAGAGTAACCAGCCTTACAACGGCATGTGTAATTTCCATCTGTGTTTCTACATGTGGCTTTGTGGTGGCATTTAGCAGTTCCAATGCTGCATTCATCAATATCTGTGAAGATAAAAGATATAAATAAAAAAAGGTATTTTTTACATGATAAGTAGAAGTTAAGTACTTAAAAATAAATGTTGAAGTTTAACATTGAAAGTAAATCCTTTTTTTCTCTAGTATTTTCTTTATAAAGGAATACAGGTGGTTTAGAGAAAACCAGTCTGATTAATATAATCATGTGTACGTTGTGACAAATTTCCATTAAACAAAACTATGTTCAACTTTATTTTTTACACAAGGTTATTTTTACTATCTTTCATTAGAATGGAACACTGATATTTGCCTTTACGGAAGAATTAAATTTCAATATTCTTTTAATGTGATTTATAACCTCAACTTAATCATTATTACCTGCACAGTTATACCCATTTCCAGAGTAACCATGTTTACAACTGCATGTGTAATTTCCACCTGTGTTACTGCATGTGGCATTGTGGTGGCATTTTGCAGTTCCAATGCTGCATTCATCAATATCTGAGAAGATGACAAAAACATGTAATGGAACATTACAATGCTTTAAATCCAGCTCATTTTATATCACACTATAAATTAGTGATGTTCATCATGTGTTTGACACTCTCTTGTAACAGTTTCTTTTTTATTACTTATCCTTTAAAATTGCAGGTATTATAACACAAGCGATACATGGCTGCCATTGAATTTATTTTACTATTTTTTAGAACTTCTATTAAAACATCATTACCTGCACAGTTATACCCATTGCCAGAATAACCAGGCTTACAGGTGCATGTGTAATTTCCATCTGTGTTTTTACATGTGGCATTGTGGTGGCATTTTGCAGTTCCATTGCTGCATTCATTAATATCTGAGAAAAACGGAATATAAAGTTAACAATTCAATATGTGGTTGACATTTTTTGATCTTTTTGTTATTGCTCCTATAAAAAAAATATTTTAAAGAACACACACCAATAATATTAAAAATAAGGAAGAAAAAACAATAAAATGACAGTCAGTACAGTCTTAAAACAAGCCCTACAACACTCTTAACCATCAGGTTTAAAGAAGTTAAGCAATAACTATTATCTTTTGATTAGTTAACTTTTTATAAAATTGAAAATGTCATTACCTGTACAGTTCAACCCATTTCCAGAGTAACCAGGTTTACAAGTGCATATGTATTTCCCAGCTGTGTTACTGCATGTGGCATTGTGGTGACAATTTGCAGTTCCAATGCTGCATTCTTTAATGTCTGATAGGAATCAAGGTTTACAACTCGATGTCACACGATAAAGTACAATTACACATGTTAATTCTTTAATCAAGCATAAATTAGGCATATCTTTTATACCACATCATGTGTTTTATTATTTATCATATGATTATTTTGAACTTATTATTAGAAGATTAAAATTAAAACTTCAATATGATCTTTATTACCTGTACAGTTCAACCCATTTCCAGAATAACCAGGCTTACAGGTGCATGTGTAATTTCCATCTGTGTTTTTACACGTGGCGTTGTGGTGGCATTTTGCAGTTCCATTGCTACATTCATCAATATCTGAAAAAAACAAAGATTAGTACTGACTGATTACAAATAGTTTTAAATCTACCTTCGCAAATATATCCATTGCCTGTGTAGCCAGAGTTGCAAATGCATTTATAACTGCCAACAAGGTTGTGGCACTTGGATTTCATAGAACATGAGTTGTTTGTGGAGCATTCATCAATGTCTGTAAAAAATAGAATCATGAATCTAAAGATTTAAATTATTTGCCAAAAAAATAAACAATGTAATATACCTGTACAGTTAAATCCATCTCCAGAATAACCAGGCTTACAAGTGCATATGTATTTTCCATCTGTGTTTTTACATGTGGCATTGTGGTGGCATTTTGCAGTTCCAATGCTGCATTCATCAATATCTGAGAAAAAGAAAGATTTAAATTATTGCATTGCACCATAATTAAAAGATTAATATAAATATTATTTTTTAATGCTACAACAAAATGGTTTCTGATTTTTAAAAATAATTACGTAAAGAGTCATATAGCCACAGTCTTGAAAGATCATTTACCAAAAAATCCTGTGTATTAATGTGGACTCTCCCCTAGTAATGTATTTATGAGCATAAAAACATTTTTAGCAAGCTTTTCCATTTTTCTGATAATAACCTGTCCATATCTTTATTGTAATTAAGAATTACAAATCTCATTTTAATTAATTTTCTTATTTTTATAACTTTAATTTAAATCATTACCTTGACAGTTAAACCCATTTCCAGAATAACCAGGCTTACAAGTACATGTGTAATTTCCATTTGTGTTATTGCATTTGGCATTGGGGTGGCATTTTGCACTTTTACTCCTGCATTCGTCAATATCTAAAAAAATGGAACCTTATAAAGTAAAAACTTCAATACAATGAACAAATGTTGTAATAATCATACAAGGTCATTTGTCTTATTAAAAGTAAACCTTTTGGTTTTAGTTTCTTATTCTATTATTAATAAAATTTCAGTTGTCACAATTGCAGTAATAAGTATAACGCTACATTGTCACAGTTAGGTTGCATTCTTTCTTATTAATAGCACATTATTACCTCTACAATTATACCCATTTCCAGAGTACCCAGGCTTACAAGTGCATAGGTAACATCCATATGTGTTACTGCATGTGGCATTGTGATGACATTTTGCAGTTCCAATGCTACATTCATCAATATCTAATAATAAGGAACTTAAAGTAGTAACAAATAAATTAAATTTAACACCGAAAAATTAACGTTTCAAATTAAATGCAACTAAGTTTGTTTTTTTATACTATTATGTGTATAATGTTCATTATCAATTTGTCTCATTTAACCATATTATTACAAGTTTGGAAACATCCTTTTAAAAATTTTTTTTTTTATAACCATGTTCACATCTTTAATGTAAATAAAATATACAGAAGCTTTAAGTATTGTGGCCACAGGTTTATTAAAAAAGACAATAGTCACTTAAACATCTCATGCATATCTCCAACACTACACGGTGCATAAGGCTTCTTATGCTACTAGTTGTAGATAAAGAAAAATGCAAACAATGGTGTGAAACTTTTGTTGTACAGAATACAGGACATTTACATTTATCCAAAGAGGTAGAAAAATAAGGACCTAAAAACTTGATAACAATTGGGTTGTAGAAGCCATTTATTTTACTATTATTGATAACCTTTAAATAAACATTACTTTTGTTAGTTTAGACTTAAAAAATATAAATTAAAACTAAATTACACACTACCTGCACAGTTCATTCCATTTCCAGAGTAACCAGGCTTACAAGTGCATGTGTAATTTCCAATTGTGTTCCTACATGTAGCATTGTGGTGGCATATTGCAGTTCCATTGATACATTCATCAATATCTAAGATGTCCATTATTATTTTGCTTATTTCATACCTATTATTTCATGATTCAAATATTATTTCAACTATTTTTTTGCTTTTATTAAGTCAAAAGCAATCTGGTTTCATATCTTGATTACAATGAAAAAACTCAAAACTTTTATAAGAATTGTTTGTCATACTGGAGCTATTTCAGTGTGTTGTATATGATAGACACATTCCTTCAATTTGGTAGAACCCATTAAGTCTCTGGGTTTAGGCAATGTCCGTAAAGTGCCTTGCCCATGGACACAACCGACTATCTAGCGACCAGTTCCGCACCTGCAACCTTTCGACTGAAAGGCGACGCACTTAACCTCTAGGCTAACTGGCCAGATAAAGTCAGCTGGTTCCATGCTGGTTGATTTAATATGCAAGACACATGACAGACATTGTTTAAACTCAGTAGATTAATGCGTTAAAAAAAGTAGAAACAACTCAATAATACCCAACACACTGCAATATCAGACTTTGCATGCAAGCCTTAAACCTACTAATTGTAAGAATTTGTCAAGTTACATATGTATAGGATACAAGATACTTGTGTTTATCCACAGCGTTGTAAAAATGGCTGTCGTTTTATGATAATAAAAGCTATTAGGGAACGCTATTCTTCTTATGACGATTTGTGAGAGATGGTTGTTCTTTTACCATTATTCTTTAAGTTAAACACCATTACCTGTACAGTCATATCCATTTCCAGAGTAACCAGGCTTACAAGTGCATGTGTAATTTCCATCTGTGTTACTGCATGTGGCATTGTGGTGGCATTTTGCACTCTTAGTCCTGCATTCATCAATATCTGAAAAAAGGTGATTCAAAGTTGTTTTACTATGGGTAATAACTGATCAACTACATGTAAAAACTTTAAACTTCTTTTCTAATGAAGTTATCTTACACGTACTACTAATAAAATACTTGTACACATATTTTAGAATGTATTTGGGAGTACGTAATTTCGCAGGAAAACTGTAAAGACAAAACAAAAAGTAGACAAAGTGGGTACCTGTACAGTTATACCCATTTCCTGAGTAACCAGGTTTACAAGTGCATATGTATTTTCCATCTGTGTTACTGCATGTGGCATTGTGGTGGCATTTTGCAGTTCCATTGCTGCATTCATTATTATCTGAAAAAAACGGATAATAAAGTTAACAATCCAATACATAGTTTACATTTTTTTAAGTTTAAGTTTAGTTTTTTGTTATTGCTCCTATAAAAAAACAATATTTTAAAGAACACACACTAAAAATATTAAAAAAGAAAGAAGAAAAAAAATGACAGTCATTACACTCTTAAAACAAGCCCCACTACACTCTTAACCATCAGATTTAAAGAAGCTAAGCGATAACTCTTATCTTTTGATTAGTTAACTTTTTATAAAATTGAAAATGTCATTACCTGTACAGTTATAACCATTTCCAGAATAACCAGGCTTACAAGTGCATGTGTAATTTCCATCTGTGTTACTGCATGTGGCATTGTGGTGGCATTTTGCAGTTCCATTCATGCATTCATCAATATCTAAGAAAACAGAGATTTAAAGTTGTTTTTTATAGGTAACAAGTGAACATGCGATGCGAGCTTGTGAAATGTCCAGAAACTAAAATATTTTGATTTTTAGGTTCGACTGCATATCTTGGTTGGTTGGTGCATCGCCTTTGAGCCCTAAGGTTAAAAGAACAAAACTGGTCTCTAGCTAGTCGACTGTGTCTTCGGACGAGGTACTTTGTAGGGGGCATTGCCTGAACCCAATTGATTAATGGATCATACTAAAAGTAAAAGAATGTTCCAATCTTGTGATAACTCCCACTGCGGTTTCCAATTTCAAGGGATAAAATATAAAAATCCTATGATAGCATTGATATGTCTGGTAAGTTCTTTAATTTATCTTATTACAAATCTACCTTTGCAAGTATGTCCATTGCCTGTGTAGCCAGAGTTGCAAATGCATTTATAACTGCCAACAAGGTTGCTGCACTTGGATTTCATAGAACATAAGTTGTTTGTGGAGCATTCATCAATGTCTGTGAAGAATCGAATTATGAATCTTGAGATTTTAATTATTTGCCAAAAAATAAACAATGTATATACCTGAACAGTCATACCCATTTCCAGAGTAACCAGGCTTACAAGTGCATAGGTAATTTCCATTGGTGTTTTTTGAATTTAGTTTTGTTATTTTATTATTAATAAAATTGCACTACGTCGTCACAGTTGGGTTGCATTCTTGCTTATTTATAGCTTGGATCATTACCTTTACAGTCTTGTCCATCTCCATTGTAACCAGGCTTACAAGTACATGTGTAATTTCCATCTGTGTTACTGCATGTGGCATTGTGGTGGCATTTTGCAGTTCCAATGCTGCACTCGTCAATATCTGAGAAATATGGAATATAAATTAAACAATCTAATACTGTACATGGTTTACATTTCTTAATGTGTTCGTTTATTTTTTTGTTATTGCTTTTATAAAAAATAATATTTTAAAGAACACACACCAAAAATATAGATAAAAAGGAAAAAAACACAAAATGACGGTCGTTATGGGACGTCATCAACAATTAAATTAAAACAATTTAAGAAAATATAAGAACCCGACTGTAAAACCCAAATGCAACACATCACAGAGTTTCAGTTTTTTACACATTAGTTAGTTTAGTTTATTCATTTTTTGCCCCAGTATTTAAAACACGTCATTAAAAAAAAAGATATAATTTAACAAATATTGCGGACGCGGCCGCCAAACCTAGGCGAAAGAACCTTCTTAGAAAATCATTGTTACATGAGTCCAGATGTCTACAATCACATTCCTTCACTGTAATTGATAACTTAATCATCATTACCTGTACAGTTCAATCCATTTCCAGAGTAACCAGGCTTACAAGTGCATGAGTAATTTCCATCTGTGTTATTGCATGTGGCATTGTGGTGGCATTTTGCAGTTCCAATGCTGCATTCATCAATATCTGAGAGAAATCAGAGATTTCAATCTTTTTATCACATAACTTGTGTAAAATTAACAATAAAACAGATTTTGCTTTCATCTAGTATAATACAGGTATAATATCCATTATAAGTTATAACCATCAGGTATTTTCACTCATGGGTAATAAAATTGGCTAAAGAAATGCTTGATTTCTGAGAACATTTGTAATTATTAGACTTAATGTGTGAGTGTGATTGGACTACTACCATCAGTTACATTTTGCACATATACATGCGGTGGTAGTAAGTGTAAAAATCATGGATAAGATATTCATGTTTATTCCTGTGAATGAAAAATGTAGAAGAGTTCTCACATGGGCAATTATCACATTACCTAATGTCCAGAGTTGGTTTAAAGGAGATATTGTAGTGTATAGTAAATGAGTTATGTTATTTTGATTTAAGTAGTCCCTTTTTTGGTTATATTAATAAACTGGGTCTTGGTGATGTTGGCCAAAAGCATTGCTGAAGGGCACAATTGAGGAGCAATGACCAGTTTTATTTCATTATCGTTGCAGCTTAAAGTCGATGGTTGCCCTTTCCCACCAAGCTAATCGGTCAGATCTACATGAATACCTGAACAATTAAAACCATCTCCAGAGTAACCAGCCTTGCAAGCACAACGATACGTTCCAATCGAGTTCGTACAGTTTGCATTCAGATGACACATTCCACCAGAATTGCACTCATTCTTATCTATAAAAGTGAGTCGTGATTGTTTAAATGTTCTTAATTAAACAGTTATTTGTATTCACTTATTTATTTAATTTCACATGATTATTTAAAAATAATACACTGGAGATATGCAATGAGGTAGGCAGTCTTTTGGTGACGTTTATCTCAAATTTAAGTAAAAAGGTTATAGCATGATTATTAGTCATAGTACCACGTGTCCATAGTCGGGTTACTAGAGTAAAGTATTTTCCATGCAATGGATTGTTTGGAACTTTAACTCATAATAATTTATTGGGAGCAAGCAATGTTTAATACAGTGTATTATTCAAAGGCACAACTACAGACAGAAGGTTGGAAAAGACATTTTGATAAAAGTTCTCACCAGAGCAACTTTTTCCATCTCCAACGAAGCCTGTCTTACAGGTACAAGTGTAGGATCCAATAGAATTGTTACATATAGCATCTGGACTGCATATTGCGGTGTTAATACATTCATCGACATCTGGATTAAGATCAAGGAGTAAAGAACAAACTATTCCCTCATGGGTAATGATAATACAACAAAACAACGAACTTGCTAGAATAGTAATATGGTTCTCTTCGACAATATTAAAATACCAATTTTTTCTATTTCTATTTTTTTATAGTTGGCTTTGATGCTGTTTATCGTGAAAAAAAAAATAAACTAAACCTAGTCAAGTGGTCATGCTTTAATGAGTCAAAAACTTTTGGTTTCGTTTTTGCGCAACACACTAAAATCTAGCGATGTATCCCACAAACAAAACACACCAAAATAGCTCCAGTAGCCGTATGGTAGATATGTGGTGCTGACGATTGCCTGTGTTATAACACCAAATCAATAAATTCCTAAGCATTCCCATTTAATTAAAAATACATTTTTGGAATTTGTTTTATTCTGCAAAGGATTTGAACAACAAACAAACCTGTGCATGTTGCTCCATTGCCGCTGAAGCCACTGTTGCAGTTGCATTTGTAAGATCCAACCGTGTTAGTACATGTTGCATTTGCGTGGCAATTATTTCTTCCCATGCATTCGTTAATATCTGTTATAACCCTCTTGATAATTTGATCCGCACATTTAAAAACACAGCCATAAATTTGTATATTTCCATTAAAAAGATTTACCATTTCATTTCGATTTAAAGTTTCAGCAGAAAGACTTTATTTTATTACAATCACTTAATTATTGTTTCACTTTTCATGCATGCTATTTAAATAGCACACACAAATAGGTCAAGGCCCTTTCATATAAAACGAAATGACAACAATGCTTAAATTCATAATATACTACATATTAAAGACATTTACCTCTGCAGTAGCTCGCATGGCCATAATAACCTGGTTTGCAGGTACAGTTGTAGCCTCCTGGAGTGTTTTTGCAAGTATTGTTCGAGTCACATTTGTTTGCCGATGCCTCAGCACATTCATCTATATCTGTGGAAATAATGACCAACTCAATGAACTACATTGGACAATTATGCTGCTGATATACCACTAAACTATTGGGTGTATTTCAGCACAAAAGGTCTCCCACTCATGCGAACAGCAGGTGATTAAATGCAAGTAAACAATATGGCGGTTGGCAGCCACATAGGATAGAACTAACCCATCAAGTTATTTGACTATATATCTGAACATACACCACTAAATGATCTAACCTTTCGGAGGATTAAAACTTTCAAAAAACAATAAACAAACCTGTGCACATTGTACCATTGGCCATGTAGCCATTGTTGCAGATGCATTTGTAAGATCCAAGTGTGTTAGTACATGTAGCATTCGCTTGGCAAGTTATAGTTCCATTGCATTCATTTATATCTGTGGTAAAAATTTTAAACATTTCATCTACTCACTTAAATTACTCCATAAATCATTCACTCCAAAAATGCTATTGACTTAAATTTAACATTTAAATTTGAGCAGAGAAGTTGTGTTATATTAAGCTTAGTTTAATATTTTATTTATATTCTAGTTTATAACATTTGGTTTGTTACTAACATTAAATAACCTTTTTATATATTATGTTATAATTATATATGTATACACAGTACTGTTCTACCCCCTTTATACCCATGAAAATAGCAGTTAAGTTCAATGTTACAAAACACTACAGCATTTAATATTGAAATACTTACCAGTGCAGTTTTTTCCATCACCGATAAAACCTGTTTTACAGGTACAATTGTGGCCTCCAATGATGTTTGTGCATGTTGCATTGGAGTGACACATGTGTGCTGATCCGGGAGCACATTCGTTAACATCTGTGGAAATTATGACTCAATTAATGAACTACAAAAATATGTAGCATTGTAGTTAGAATAGTTGTCTGGTATTTTTTATTGTAAATGTGGAAAAACAAGAGTCTTAAATAGCTACGGAAAAAACATCAAAATACCATTTGCCTACAGTGGAATTGAGCCGTGTATTGCAAGCAGCAAATTCACTGTAATAATTAAACGAACAACACACAGACCTGTGCATGTTGTTCCATTGCCGCTGAAGCCTCTGTTGCAGATGCATTTGTGGGATCCAAGCGTGTTAGTACATGTAGCATTCGCGTGGCAACTTACAGTTCCATTGCATTCATTAATATCTATGGAAATAGCAGTTAAACCTAAACGGTACAATATACCAAGTCATCAAATATCAAAACACTTACCAGTGCAGTTTTTTCCATCACCGATAAAACCTGTTTTACAGGTACAGTTGTGGCCTCCATGGGTGTTTGTGCAAGTGGCATTGGGGTGACACATATGTGCTGATCCGGAAGCACATTCGTTAACATCTGTGGAAATAATGGGTTTTGTGAAGCAAACACTGTGGTACAGGCGAAACGATTTATGGTTCCAATTTTACTTCTTAGATTAAGCAAACGTTTTCGTATGGAACTGAATCACAGACACATCAGAAGAAAGTTTAATTGTCGTGCTAATTCAAATCAATGCAATAGTGTATTTGAGATGATATTAAAAGAAAAAACTGCTAGAAAACCATGTACCCACAGTCAAATTCAAACTGTCAGTCATACATCAACATTTTTTAAAACAGGGACTAAGCATGACTCTACATTAAACTAAATATTGAAAAACTTACCAGTGCAGTTTTGTCCATTGCCGATAAAACCTGGCTTACATGTACATTTGTGGCCCCCAATGGTGTTTGTGCAATAGGCATGGGGAAGACAGGCGTGTATGGATGTATTAGCACATTCATCTATATCTGTGGAAATAATGACTGACTAAATGAACTACATTGAACAAATATGCTGCTGATATAACACTAATATATCAGGTGTACATCAGATTCTGCCACTCATTCGAATAGCAGGCGCTGATCTGCGAACCAACAATGTGGCAGTTAGCAGTCATATAGGATAACACTAATCCACTAAGTTATTTGACTATACATATAAACGAACACCACAGAATGATATAACTATGTACAGGATTCAAACATCCGCATATCAAAACACTTACCAGTGCAGTTTTTTCCATCACCATTAAAACCTGGCTTACATGTACAGTTGTGGCCTCCATTGGTGTTTGTGCAAGTGGCATTTGGGTGGCAATCGTCAGAAAACCCGTACTGATTTGCACATTCATTTACGTCTAAGGAGAAAACATTACAAATTGTGCAGGAAAGAATGGATCATAAGGAGGAAGTTAAAAGAAAGAGTAAATTTAGCCAAGAGAATATGCACCAGAAGTGAAAACAAACGTCAAAAAAAAAAGATTCAGTGTCAGTTTGAAAGGTTATATTATATCCTCGCGGTAACTTATGTGTCCACAATTGTAAAAAATATTGTAGGAGTGGGATAAAACATGATATCCAATCTGTAACACAATCCTTATTTAAATTTATTTTATTTTTACTAAATCTTTATTTTAAACGTTATTACCTGTACAGTCATACCCATTTCCTGAATAACCAGGCTTACAAGTGCATATGTATTTTCCATTTGTGTTCCTGCATGTGGCATTGTGGTGACAATTTGCAGTTCCATTGCTGCATTCATCAATATCTGAGAAAAAAGGCGATTTAAAATAATGTGTAACACAAGATATATGTAATCTAAGTTAAGTATTTAAAAAAATGAATGTTATGTTTATAATTGACTACATAAAACTTTTTGGGTATTAATTTTTTTCGAGTTTAAGGATATTCATGTTTTATTCACCTAAATGGCAAAACACAACTGGCAACCATCAGACTGTCGGATTACCAAAGCTATTGTCGTGTGTTGTATATGATTAAGATGTTCCTTCAATTTAAACCACCAATCCATTCTGTTCTGGTATGTCTGCTAAGTTTTCAGTCCAAGGACATAAACAACTAGTTAGCAATTGGTTTCAACCTGCAACCCTTCAGCTGAAAGGCGACTCACTAAACCACTACGCTATTCTATGTAATCTAATGAAATTTATGCGTATATAATGTCATTATAAATTTTCCTGTTTTGTATTTAATATTTAATAAAAAAGATTTATGGTGACTGTTTCCTTTTTTCTAATCATAATCATTCTAGGTCTATATTATTAAATTATAAAAAACGACTTCACTTCAAGGGGTTAATTAAAAAACTAGAAATATCTTGAGTATGCACAGTAGACTGTAATAGCTGTGGTAACCGTATGGTGGGTAAATTGTATCTGATGATTGCTTGTGTGACAAACTTCTTGCAATTTCCTATCCAGAAGTATAAATCTCCAATTTAAACATCATTACTTGCACAATATTTAAATTTATTTTACTGTGATTAAAAAAGTTAAACATCATTACCTTGACAGTTAAGCCCATTTCCAGAATAACCAGGCTTACAAGTGCATGTGTAATTTCCATCTGTGTTACTGCATGTGGCATTGTGGTGGCATTTATTAGGCTTAATGCTGCATTCATCAATATCTGAGAAGAAAGAAGATATAAATAAGAAAGAAGGTATTGCACCACACAATAAATGAAAGTTAAGTACCCAACATAAACATGACAGTTTAACATCAAAAGTAAATTAGTCGTTGATTTTCTGGTATCTTTTTTATAACGCCCATCAATCATCTAGGTTAAAAAATCCAGTAGAAACATCTAAATCATATACAGCCCTCTTCTAAGGCTCCATGGTATCCCAACAAAAACTGGTTAGTCGAATTTTACGTAAATGAAACCATGATTATTCTATTCTGATTTACATTAGTGAAAAAAATGTTTTGACCATAATAAATCTGGGACCATATCCTTATTGTAAAAAAGAAACAAACATTTTATTTTCAATTTATTTACCACTATTTAAAACTTTACCTTAAATGTCAGAACTTCTATTAAAACAGCATTACCTGCACATTTAAACCCATTTCCAGAATAACCAGGCTTACAAGAGCATGTGTAATTTCCATCTGTGTTTCTACATGTGGCATTGTGGTGGCATTTTGCAGTTCCAATGCTGCATTCATCAATATCTGACAGATACAGCGATTTAAAATAATTTGTCAATGGAGAAATTTAGCAGTCTGAATAGCTTGGTTAGTTAAGTTTTTGTGCAAGGTAATTAGAAGTTATTTAAGCTTAGTGAGCTGCAAGCTTAAAAAAACTATACTTTTAAATTGGGGTAAAAAAGTTATATCATAAATCTAATGAGAAATTTTATCTGCCACTTATAACAGTTTCTGAAAGCTTGTTGTACAACGCACTGCAATAGCT
>CH001993.1:919734-940485 GCA_000149265.1 Ciona savignyi
GCCCAGTAGCGGAAGAGATTTAATCCTCGTGGAGTCATTATCACGGTATCGCCACAGGGCTCACATGCGACACACTGCAAGGGCGGGTTTGCAAGCAGGATCAAGGTCATGTGATCACCGGCAGATAAAATTATAATTAGATTCATGATATAACTTTTTACCAATTTAATTTAATTGAGTTGGTAAAATTAATAAGTACTTTGATATATATTTTTATCCCACTAGGAAAACACATGACCATGATCATGCATGCAAACACGCCATTGCTGTGTATCGCATGTGATTGGGACAGTTATACTGTTTTAATTAATCCACTCGGTTTAAATAACTTCTGCTACTGGGCATGCGCAAGTTAACAAAACACTACCCATGAATCTGTCAACAAAATTCAAAAAAAAGTGACACTAGCACCAAAACATATAATAAATCCATTACAACAGTACTTACCAGTACAAACTCTCCCATTTCCCCTAAAGCCATTCATGCAAGTGCAGGTGTAATTTGTGCCGTTCTTGGTGCAAATAGAATTTATAGCACATGGGTTGGCTTGTGTCAAACAGTTGTTTTGTTCTAATATTGGATGAAAAGAGATTTATAAATAACATCGGAAACTTATATGAAATAAAGAAGGATAAAGTTACCATAACAGTTTTTTAAATTATTAAATTTTACACGTAATATACCACTTTTGACTTTTTTTGCTTTTTTTGTCTTCGTGCCAGTTTTTTTATTAACACTATGTTTTTTTATTTGCTGGTCATTAATGGAAAAAACAAAATTAAAAAATGAACACCATCAATGTTAACTTTCTTGTTTATACCATCAAACTTGGCCAAACCTGTGCAATTTGGAGGATTTCCAATAAAACCATCCAGACATTGACATGACACGTTTCCTAAAAAGGTTCGGCATTTGGAGTTGTTTCCGCAGCTACCACAGCAATCAAAGTCTGTATTGAGATAATATTATATATTCAAATTGAGGATAATCAGAGTATTTATTGTGGTTTATATGTAAGCAATTTAATTCAATGGATAAAAGAAATTGTTTAATTATAAAATAATTTAATGTACAATTTGTATTAAATGTAGGAATATAAAACATCAAGAGTGAAAAGATTTAAAATATACTTCAACACAGTTTGTATCATTTGTAAAACTTAAAACCATTTTTTAAAGAAAAACCAAAAATAGACTCACAAGCTTTTGGAATTTTTTCGTTGTATTTAGTAGTGGGTGTTTCTCCATTTAACGTAATGTAGTGATGAACTAATTCTCGATGAAACTTGGTGATATTTGTGGTGTAAACATTATATCTAAACAAGCAAGAAATGTTAAGCAACAATCAGGGAAAATCCCACCAGCAGAACAGCTTGGTTGATTGGTGTGTTGCCTTTTAGTCTAAAGGTTGTAAGATCGAAACAGTTGCTAGCTAATTGGTTGTGTACTTGGGCAAGGAACCTTGCGAACATCAACTGAACCCTGTGGACTGAAGGGTTCTACTAAAACTGAAAGAAGTCTCAATCATATATATAACAAACTGTAATAGCTTTAACAACCTGATAGTGGTAACAATGTAATCTGACAACTACCCATGTGATATAACTAATTGCGTTTTCCATCCACAAGGATGTTATAATCCTATCCATTACTTAACAAGCAATCACATGGTTATAAGGTAAAAGGTAAAACTTCCATTACAAATGCATGGGAGCACTTATTGTGTTTAATTACCAAACTGATATTCTTTTCAAATAATTGTACCTTAATAAAGTATAAAAAGAATAAATAACTCGTTATCATTCTTAACTATTCTCTCTTATGTGTAAGATAACAGCAATGGTTATAACTCAGGATATCTGCAGACTGCCTTATGTTTAAAGTAAAGTTGCGGGGCTATTGTAGTGTAAGTATTTAGACACAACATTTTAATCCACTAGATCAAGTTGCAATAATATGTCACAACCAATCAAGCAATGAACGCATTAAAGATCAAACACTGCTTTCCAAACATAGGATCCCCCACCCACAAATCTGATGGAAGCCCAGTTTGTCTTATTACCTCAGCACAACCTTCCCGTTGCTTGAGAAGACATCAGTAATATTAATCATGCCGTGAGAAACATTCCAAAGTGCTTCCAATTCCGATGTTAAATTAGCGATTTTGTTGCTGTACAAATCAGAACTTGAATTTTGCAGACCACTTTGGTTGTACAGCAAACCATCAAATAGCTGATCAAATAGGCGTGGGTAGGTTTCTGTTTAAAACAATATGGTTTTGCAGTTAGGCAAAATGTCCTAATACAATATTACAAAAAATAAATAAACTACATTAGATGGGTGCAATGTGTTAAATTAATATTACAGTCATGTAGCTTAGTTGATTAAATAGGCAGCTAGCTTAGTGTGTCCTTAAGCATGACTGAGAAAATCCACTGAACCCAGTATATTAGCAGATTTTACTAAAACTGTATAAACATCTCAATCATACATAACACTGCATGATAATACATGTGATAACGCTACCTTACATATTGATGCGTAATCTGACGGTTGCCCATGTGATAATTTTCAAGTGTATCGCCAATAATGAAGATAAACCTAAATATCTTTTATTATCCAATTGAATGTACAAAACATAATATATTTTTTTTGAGAATATTTAAAGAGCAGTATAATACTTAGGCATGTAAAGCTTCCAGGTGTATTCTGACAATACTCGGTGTCATTGCAGGGCTGATGCATGCATTCATCAATATCTACAACAACAAATAAAAAATCATTGATTTCTTTGATGAAAAATGTGTAAACTTGGGGAGTGAATTTCGTTATACCTGTGGTAGTCGTACTCAATCAACTAGTTAGCAGCTGGTTTTGAACCTAAAACCTATTGGTTAATTTTCCGACATGCTATCAGCAGACTAAATCTACATAGAAGGATTGATCTACTTATGGATAACTTGTAAAAGTAATCTCGTGGTTAGCATGAAAATACATGTCTACCATCATATCACACTGTTTATAGCCCCAAAACCCAAGTTCATAGAGATTGGTTGCATTTTGGAATGGGTAATTTCTATTTTTCACATCAAATTTTCTTTCTGAGATGGACCTATTGTGTAGCTATCGCACCCAACAATAAAAGAGATTAGTGTAGCACAACACTTTAAACAAACCTGAGCAAGTCTTTCCATCACCAGAATATCCGGATTTACATTTACAGGTGTAAGAACCCTTAGTGTTGTTACACACAGCCATATTATGACACTTTCCATTTCCGATTAAACATTCGTTCATATCTAAATTAAACTTGGTTTAATGAGAGCGTGTGGCTACACTACAATATCCAGCTTACCTGAACAGTTGTACGGCATTCCAGTGTAACCAGGCAAGCATTGTCCACAGTAGTATGAACCATTTGTGTTATGGCACTTAGCACCAGCACATGAGTTGTTCCCACTTGCACATTCATCGATGTCTGTAATAAAAATGTTTCATTCATCCAATCGGGTATGTATCGCTATTACAGCACTTTATTGGTTCAAACCAGTGGAATTACAGTTACTAGCATCAGTCACTCAATTGTATCACCTTATTTGAGACAATAAAGTCTGACATTGTATCATTGGCGGAGCCTGTTGTGAGATAGCCAGACCTAAGGTAATTCTTTTATGTCAGACCTAATGCAAGGTTTACGCATAATAATAATATGTTCAACTATAAAACCACTGGGTCCAATATTACACAACCTTACAGGAGATAGGATAATACATTCACAACCTTACAGGAGATAGGATATTCATGTTTATCCCCGTGAATGGGAAAACCAAGGGGGTTAACACATGGGCAATCGTCAGATTACCTAGCCCCCACCGTCGGGTTACCGGAGTTATTGCAATGTGTTGTGTATGATTCACACGTTCTCCCAATTTAGTAGAACCCATTAATCCTCTGAGTTCAGGCAATGTCCGTTAAGTGTCTTGCCGAAGGACACAACCGACTAGCTAGAGACCAGTTTTGAACACGCAACCTTTCGGCTGAAAGGCGACGCACTAAACCACCAAACTAACCCGTCGGACCAAGGCTAGCTTACCATAGCAGGCTTGTTGTCCAGAGTTAGGGTCCCTCTCAAATCCGGCATAACATGAACAGGTGATGTGTCCCAACCAGCTAGTGCAGGAGTTATTTTCTTCACAACTTGCACAGCAATTCTGATTGTCTGTTAACACAGTGCATTAGTATCCGATACCACGCCAAAAATTCCCGCAATGTGCAATATGGCACTACAACGTGTAAGATGTAGTCCTATCGTGGTTACCGTTTTATCCGTTTTATCCTGTCTCGTTTTATCCGTTTTGCCGTTTTATCCTGTCTCTCTAATTTAAAAAGATTGTTTTATTCTTCTTTATTGTAACGAAGGAGCAAAAAATAAACTAAACTAAACTACAATAAACAATTATAATACGATAATTAATTGTTTTTATCGTCGTGAACGGGATAACGCAACGGCCCTAATCACACGGAAATAGTCGAATTACCTCACACCCACTATACCGTCGAGTTACTTGAGCTATAGCAGTGTGTTGTATACGATTAGGACGATTTTTTAGTTTTTGTAGATTCCATTTATCCAATGGGTCCGAGCAATGTCCGTTATGTGTCTTTTTCAAGGGCACAACCAATTAGCTTGCGGTCAGATTCGACTATACAGCTTTCGGTTAAAATGAGATACGGGAAGCAAATGCTAACAACGCCGATGGTGGGTTTCGATCTATCGTCCTTATGTATAGCAGGAAGAAGCAGTACTTCACTCATATATTTAATTTAACTCATTAATTCACGGGTTCAGGCAACGTTCGATATGTACCTGTTTCAAAGACTATGCAGCCAGCGGTTGGTTTTGATCTTCTATTATTTTAGATAAACTTAGAAACTTTAACCCAATAAGCTTATTAATGATAAGAACACATGATTTATAGCCCAACAAACGGTCAGATTTATCCGTCTTGAAACGAGCGGTTTGACTTACGAACTACCGGCGCTTGAAGCTGAAACCGAGACAAATTTCCTCCAACTGTCTTGTTGTAGCGTTCAATGATCGCATCTGGAGTTGCGTTCGAGGTGTTGAACACCAATATATACCTGCCGGAAACCATTTTATGTAAGTGTAATTAAGAATATATGATATGTAACATCCCCATATGTTATTAATTATGTTGTTAATTTTATTGATCAAAAGTCGTTAGGAAAAGCACCCCTAGTCGTCTAACATATAGCTTGTTTTTCTTTATGCAGTACAAAAATAGACTGCTTCCAAAATAGTTGGTAAACGTTGTTTTTGTTTGTGTGACTTTTATTCTTTGCGTAAACGGGCGGTAGTCCTATATTAATACCAATATTTGTTTTTTTTGGCAACCACAAACTGCTGTCATTTGTCGCAAAATGCTAGCTGCTTTATACTGACGGAACTCCACTCTGGGTATGTAGTCGCGCCGAGGGCGGTGTAAGGATATTTATATTTTATTCTCGAGAATGGGAAAAAGAGTCGTTATCGAATGGGCAATCGCCAGGTTACCTTACCCCACGGTCAGGTGACCGCATGCAGATATCGCAGTGTGTTCATATAATTCTAATATCTTCAGTTTTAATAATGAGCATTTCCATTTCTATATGCCTTGTGGATACAACAGTCTTATAGCCACCTTCAAGTTTCGGAGTGACAACCTTTCGGGTACATGAGCCCACTAGCACTCATTACAATTAAGCTAACCGACCGAACTAAATGCATGTATGTGTTATTTTTATTCTGCTGGTAAATATGATAATATTGTATATTTCTAAGGATGCAAAATCGCATAGGGTAATTTTCGCATGAATTCATGCTCATCGTTGGATTACAGGAACTATCACAATGTGTTACATGCAACTTAGAATTTATTATTGCTCTAGTTTACCCTATTAATTCAATGGGTTCAGGCGACACTTACTAAAGTGTCTATCTCAGGACAATATTCCAGCGGATTTCGATTTACAGCATTTTGACTGGCAGCCGACGTTCTAACGGACTAATACCTAACGAACATAATAGAAACGAATAACTCGACAGTTGTAGAACTTATTACTTCAAATATACCTGTCCCAGTACATTATCAGAATCGCATCGTAATTTGCTGGGTTAAGTGTAAAAGATTAAACAATTGTACTTATGACGGTAAATCGCTTCTGCTTTACGCAAAAATGACATAAAACCAATAAAACGGATTGTATATGTACATTATCAACATTATAATCAGGCGTACTTGTTTTATACTTTTACACCGCTATGTGTAGTGGTTTTTATAGTTTTTGCGTAGTTCTATTTGTATAGTTTTATTTGGCTTAATTGACCTTTTTCGTAACCGTTTTTTGGTTATGGCCAAGGTATTAAAACACAAATCATTATTATCATTTGGCACAAAACCAAATTTTAGGGCTTCATGAAAGATCAAAATATATGTAAAACTAGGCAGCATTATAAATACCTTGCGATAAGCTGGTTTTGGCCGGTCAACAGTTTGAAGTTTAAAATCTTGGTAAAACCTGTCACATTTTTCCACGCCTTTTCTAGTGTTTGTTGAATGGTCATCTTTTGGTTCTGCCAATTTGTGTTGCCATCATAAGCCGAAACAAGCTGATCCACCATTGTTCGATCTGTTGTGTTAAAAATACACGGTTATTTAGGATAGGATAGGATATTCATCTTTATCCCCGTGATCGGGAAAACCAAGGGGGTTAACACACGGGCAATCGTCAGATCACCTCGCGCCAATCGTCGGGTTACCGGAGCTATTGCAGTGTGTTGTATATGATAGACACGTTCCTTCAATTTGGTAGAACCCATTAATCCGCTGGGTTTAGGCAATGTCCATAAAGTGCTTTGCCACAGCCGACACACAGCCGACTAGCTAGCGACCTTTCGATTGAAAGCCGTCGCACTTAACCGTTAGACCAACGGGCTGGACGAATTTACAATTCTAAATGTCAAGCGGCCCGAAACTGAACCAGGGTCCAGGATAATTTTCAGGCCTTAATAAGATATTTTAATGTCAGTAAGGACAAAAACTGTGTCATGTATGAAAAAATATTGTCAACGACTAAATGACGGAAATAAGCCTACGTAGCCAAACGTTTAGAGCACAAAAGTTGAATGACGTATAATTGCTGGAAAAAACGCGAACAATAGGCGTTACCATTGTGGTATATGACGCGGGTGCGCTGCACTATACGCAAAGTTTTTCGAAGAAAGATGTCGTCCTTTCACTCTATCTCTAGCGAACACAGCACAATACGTAACACTGATACGTCAATCGCTTCGCAAGACACAATATATTCGATGACTACATACAATGTGTGATAGCAGTTTAACAAAACATTAGGATAAAATTGAAACTGCAAACTCAATGCCACACGGGCAGTAAAGTCCAACTGTTAAATAATAACAAACGAATTAGTCATGAAACTAATTACTGTAGTGTACACTTTTTACTTCTTGATCAGGGCCGGTTTTAGGCCGATTTGACCGATTAGATCAAATTGGGCCCCGCACCTTGAAGGGGCCCCGCGCTAGCGGGGGTCTTTCTGTATTACGAGGTTTAAAATACTACTGAAACGTAAAATAAAAAGTGAAATAATATTCTTTCTCATAATATCAATTTGTTATGCATCGTAACTAAGTCAAATTTACATTTCTGTGTCTGCATGTTACGTCATAATGAATATGGTTGCGTAACAATATATATATATATATATATATATATATGTTTTCTGAAAGTAAAACAATACAGTATATCGTAAATAAGCATCCACATTACCTTTAATTTGTTTTATAGCAAGTATTAAATGTCTATTTTTGTAGTTTCTATGTACTGGTATGTATTTTATGATATATAAACACCCATAAATTTTGCTATAAAGAGTAGGGGCCCCGCCATCACATTTCTAATTGGGCCCCGCGGTTCCTAGCACCGGGCCTGTTCTTGATTATTAGCATCCTTCCGAAGTGACTACTACTGACTTACTCATCTCCGGGTGGTTAAAACGGTCGGGTTTGTTTTTGTAAATAAACCAGAAGAGTGAACTAGGTTCAAGCAATAAACTTAGACTTATTCTTTAACTATATTCAACTAAACGGTGGTGCCATAACGTTTATCTCGACTAAAGGAACATAAACTACCATTGGACAGTTTAACAGTTGGTGAATATGCAGATTTTTGTATGTACAGTTCTGCATATAGTGTCCACATTATAGCGATATTTTTGCTCTACCATCGAAGATTGCAATAAAGTGTTTTTGTTAAGTTTTGACAATTGTCCGATAACATCGTGCCTACAGTCAGTTTATCGAAACTGAATTTTTTTAACTTATAAATCATTAGATTTAGACAATTTAGCTTAATGCCATTCCGAAGAATACCGCCTTGGCAATGCTACTGGTGTAGCTGCTACAGGAATAGAAAAGGGTGAGTTAATTCGTTTCATCACATACTCACCACATGTTGTACTTCCAGAAGAACATGAACATTTCCCGCTACAGAATATCGAAAATAAAAATAAAGCTGCGAACAGCATCGGTCGGTGCATTGTACCCAATACGATGTTCGAATTATCCTTCCTCAGAATTATTGATAAATAATAACCTCACAAATTACAACCTAAATAAGCATTGATTTAAATTGAGCGGCTAAACAGTCACTATACAACAAATAAGATGTAACCTGCATAAAAGTTAACACACACTGTTTTTTTATTATTACAAAAGCGCTATGATTTGCAAGCGTCTTCAAATTTCGAAGAAAAACTACACAATAGTTGACGACATAACTTTACCTCGCTTAAAACACGTAAGCGGTTTAATGAAATAGATTTATTAGTAAACCTTAAATGTTCTTTGTTTCTACGTTGGGAAAAGAATTGAAGCTAAAATATAGGTAAAAAATCTGTCCTTGTGGCGCTGTTAAATTACATATTTAATTTCTAACATCAGGATACAACAGCTTTTATCCGTTCTGTCTTTTTAAGCATTCGTTTTGAAAACTTTTTGACCAAACAAAATCGGTGATTCGTTTTTTTACATCTATTTTCCTGAGCCTGTAAAGAGTATTGAACTAAACAACGCCTTTCCTCCAACAATGGATGATGTTAATTAAGTATACCACACACACAAGCGAGGGGTCCACAGAGCAAGCTATAGATCACTTCCGTGAAATCGCAGAGAAGCGGTTAGAATTGCTTGAAATAGACGGACGCTACCTACAGTAACGGTTTTTACGTCATTAACTAACAAACAAAGCTATTTTCGATCACAGACCATTCGAGGCGTAGAAACTTTATAAACAAGTTAACATGAACTGGACTATCTATCAACAACCAGTCTATCATATTCAAAGCCCACAAAATCCACACAGGTAAAAGCTGGCATTCTGTTGCTAGTTGTAGAAGCTGCAACAACGTATCAAACGATAGTATTGTGTGGGTGGGTGTTGTGCCCTGCTCTCGTTAGCTGGATAAAAACCGGATCCCACGTTAAAATAAAAGCTAGTACTCGATGACGACACAATTGTATATCATCATTCTTGGTCTATTGTGTATAGTAGAGGCAATGCAAAACTGTGAGTAAAGGTAAAGAATTGATCAAGTATTGTAGAAAAACGGCAATAAAATAAAACGAAGCAAAATAAGAGTCATCACACGAAGTTTATAAACAGTGATTGTCTAATGACAAAGAGTAATTATTCTGGTCCATTCAATGATTATTACACCGTCTTCTACTATAAATAGCCTTACACATTAACCATGGTGGCTACACATCTACACACCATTTTAAAAGCGTCATATGGGGATATTTATATTAATCTGAAGCAATAGAAGACGCCACAGCGGTAGTTAACGTCATAACATTAGCTGACGTCATAACGGTAGCTGACGTCACAACGGTGGCTGACGTCACAATGGTTCATGGCGTTTGAGTGGGTAGTGCTGTTTGTGGGCGGTGATGTGTTCGCGCATTTGTTGTTGCTGTCGTTGCAAGTGCGGTGGCATTTCGTCGTAGACATCGGTGAACACCACGGAAGGCGACGGCTTTAAACGCTTCTCTGCGGCCGCGAACGCTTCGATTACCTGCAACGGGTAAACAATGTGAAGACGGGGGGATGGGAAGGTTTAAACATGATCTATTCCAGCGCTTGGTATAACGGATAAGTCTCAGCTCAAAACTTGATAGGTGGCTAATTCGATCTTAACCGTGGTCACATTCTGCGCGGTTGTGTTTTTTTGCACTGCCCTCAATGGATGATGCCTTTATTACATTTAACAGCAATTATAAAATATATCTCGCGATGCAATAGCTTTGGGAATGGACTGTTGACATGAGGTAACCTGGCGTGTGTGATTATGAAGTTCGGTTTACTGATCGGATTTCGCTCATTTAGAAAGAAGAAATGACGTCAACACACATTTTAAATTCACGCAGAAGAATTGCTCGCAATATTGTTAAATCGCTTAAATAAATAATCAAGTGTTGCCCATGTCTAGTCATACAAAAGCAGAAAAACTTGCGTACATCGTTTTTAACATGGGTTAAAAAGTTTATCGTTTAGTTGGCCAGATTGTAACAGAATCATTCTTGATAACATAATGACCAAGGGCTGTCTATCAACCAGTTATAGCATGTCCTCATCTTGACAGTAGAGACAGATGAGAATATACGAAGCAGTCGTTGTTTAATTACCACGGATTTGGAGTCATTCGGTGGCATGCCCAACAGGTCATGAAGTCTTGGTTCGGGCAAGAAACAACGTTAAACCATTTTGTTGGATTTGAAACTTAGTTATGAATAGGAAATTTGAGTTTCTGATGACAACATACGGCCTTTAGGTGGAATTGCATTTTAATTTGTTTTTGACTCTAGTTCATGCTACAAGTTACTTCTTGTTAAGCTTTTAGTAATGGTGGCGCTTTACTTGGATCGTCTTCGTGGCTTTTAATTATTAAATTTTTATATAATCGGTCTAATTTTATTGCACTTCGCTTACGTTTTAACGGTTACATCCGTTATAATTAACAATTTTATACATTTTTAATGACGTGTTTTAACTAATGTTCGTTTTGCCGTTTTTTGCTGATACTGTGTTACGTTTTATCTACTTGGTGTGTACTTGGGTAAAAAAATAATAGAGTAAACTTCTCTGCGATAATCAATTTTATTAATTTTTATTTAAAATAAATTTGTTTAAGTTTTTCTTAATGTTCAATTAGTTTTGCTTAACGTTTAAAAGTCACGTCACTACCCCGTTCGTTACACTGTGTGTATTTACCAAAGTGTTTTAACTCTTCTAGTTTTACCGTTTTATCCTGCCTGGCTGCCTCGTCTTTTTAATAACGGTGGTGTTTCTTATTTATGTAACAAAGAGGGGAAAAGGAAGTAAACACAACTTTAAACAAGAGTGTACAATTTCATAAAAATTGTGGAAAAATTTAAACAAGCTAACTGCACGAGTCTAATGAATAATAATCAAATGAATGCGTTTTATCACACAAATCAATACCCAGTAAACCGGTGATGATTGTGTTTTATTTGCTGCATATACCTTCCTTAAATTCCTGGTTTTTCTCATCGTACGAGTTATGTTTTGCAGCACAAACCTTAAGTTTGGCAAAACCGATTTTCATAAAAAAAAGATAACCATTGATTCGGTAGGTAAAAGAAACGTGCATTCTGAATTCGTTGTTAGAGTTGTGTATCACTTACGATTAAAACTGTTCTATAGCCAGTTGGTTTTGTCTTCAGGCAAGTCACTAAGAAGACATTTACATGAATGGTGGTTTTTGGATTTAGGGTTATCATTGGAATACTAGTTAGGAAAATCAGCACTAGAGAAAATATACATTAATATACGGTTATCAACAGATCATTAAGATTAAAAGCTCTGTGTAAGAGGGAAAACCATAACAATGAGTCCTCTTTTTAATCGAAGTCATCATAAATATAAACGCAAATAAACCCAATGACATGGTATTATCACTGTCATCTTCATACGAATATAGAAATGTATATTCACCTGCTTTTTGCAATCAGCTTTCAAAGCAGTTTCCTCTTCCTCAGTCCAGCACTTCCGCTCGTTCATCAAGTAAGAGGTGAACCTTGCAATCGGGTTGTCGGTTTTCCAATGTTCAAGCTCGCCATCCGGTCGGTAAGTTGAACTGTCGTCACTTGTGCTGTGGTCCCCAACTCTGTGGAAATAGGGGTTCCGGATAATTCTATTGCAATTAGGAGCGAAATATTCCAATTTTCAAGTCTACTTTGGACTACAACAGTCTCTTTTACAAAACAGTTATTAATTAAGCAAGAAGTGGTGAAAATGGTGTGGTAAAGACATTAACGCTTTCATTACACAAAAGTTACAACAAGACAATTTCTAATATTAACCAAACATCAATATCTATTTCTAAATAAACTATGAGTCGTTGTACAAAGCCACAAACTTGGCATTATGCCCTATGTTGCCGTGAATAGTAATGAAGTCCAATAGAAAAAGCATTCAACACCTGTATGTCATAGCCTCAATGAGGACGGGCCTGCTTTCATCCAGGGCTATTTGCCTTGCTTTCCTTGTTGCATTATACACGGCCAAGATATCATTTCCATCCACTCTTATTGTGATCATTCCATACCCAGACCCACGCGCTGCTATCCCATCACCTCTGTACTGTTCATGAACGGGCGTGGATATAGCATAGCCATTGTTGCGGCTGTAAAAAAACAATTCAATTTAACCTTGTGTTACTTAAGACTTGGCCTCTGAGTACAAAGCACACAAGTGTACATGGGAAGCCACTTAACAGGTGTTGCCTCAAAATACATAATTTAAATGAATTGTCCAATAATATAACTTATCTAATGTGATGAACACACCTCTGGCTCTAGCAACCTGATTTAGGTAGTGGGCAGGAGGTAGCCTGGTGGTTTTAAGCTCTGTTATTTAAGCTAATGTCGATGTTCCACACATGTGGATGAACATATTTCTCCTAAGATAATGAGTATAGATATCCAATTCTATTAGGCATATATGCAAAAGCAACCCATTGTTGGGCAAGAGGTAATCGAAATCTAATTATTGCCTGATGATAAGAGCCCTGCTTTTTCATATTCATCTACATAGAGTTGAATACAGTTTAATAAATATATCCTATAGTTTTTTTTATTTTAAGAATATTATAAATATAAACATGCAGGGTATAAGTTAAAATGATAAGTTACTTCAATCATCATCAGGAAAAACAATATGATATTGTTACAAGATCTACTATGTAACACAATGTAGAAGCTTAAAGCTATCTCGCATACAAAGTGAACTAACCAGAAGAATATGCATGGGGCATCCAGAGTGGCAGCAAAGTTAAATGCTGCATGAGCGTCACCTTCAGATGCAGCCCCATCACCAAAGTAGCAGATGACGCAGGAATCTGGCTTGGTACGCTTCATCGCATACGCTGCTCCTGCCGCCTGTAAACGAGGGTCAATTAACATGATGAAAAAAGTATTAAAACAATATTAGAAAATTATTTGTGATCCATACCATTTTTTAAGCAAAGTTTTTTTTGCATGTCAGATGCCATAGTCCCATTAAGTAAAAATGTTGTTAATCATTATCACATGAATGCATCTATAAGTACAGTTGATGGTGTGCAAAAAAAATATACAATTTAATATTTATTGGTAAAATAAGACTTGCGTTAGGCCAAGTCATTGAAAATGCAACTCTAGTCAAGTCAATCAAATCATTGTAAATACAACTAGATTCACGCCAAGTCTTTGTACAGTGAGGTCATAGACTAAGACATTCGTAAGCAAAAAACTTTCTCAACAACTTTTCAAGAAACAGACAAACATCAACTGACTTGTGGCATCTGGGTAGCCAATGGAGAACTAATTGTTACGAAGTTCAGGTCTTTGGAGCCATAATGGACTGGCATTTGTTTACCAGAAGCCGGGTCATTGATATTCGCGTAACATTGGTCCATGAACTGGTCCAGACGAAAACCTCTCCACATCAAAACTCCTGCATTTATCAATAATGTCAGAAAACTGTAACATATATTACATAACATCACTGTGCCATTACAATGTGCTGTAACATCAATGTGGCATTACAAGTGTTTGCAAAATAATTTACTGATAAAAAGTAGAGTTTCCGGTAGCTTAGATTAGTCCAACGCCTTTTAGTCGATCAGATGATGAATTGAAACCAGCCGCTGGTTTTGTTGGTTGTGTTCTTAAGCAGGATACTCAAAGAATGTTGCTTAAGCTTAGTGGATTAATGGGTTGATTTAAAACAGTAGAAATGTCTCATGTACAACACAATGCAATAAGCCGGGACACCGGATGGTGAGTCTTAGAAAAGTCGGACGATTAGCTGGTGATAACAACCCCACAAGCTAAACATGAATATTCAATATCCCAACCCAATACCTGCTTCTCTGTATTGAGCAAACACGAGGTCGGTGTCGCTGAGGGCAGCAGCACTACCAACATGTGAACCTTCCTCTCCGAAGTTGGTCATATAAAATGAGATCCGACCCTGTCGCTGTGCATCGTACATGATCCCATCCATGATATTCAACATTTTCATGTCCCGGTACATCTTACGTAAGGTCTCATCGCTCAGCTGAAAAAAATTTAGTTAATAAACTACTGATTTTTAATAGGGGGATTATTGTCTAATTAAAAAAGGAAATTGGGAGAAAAAACAGCAAAACAACATTAGCTTATTTTTTCCAACAGCAGTAGCAGTAACCAAATAAACAGAAAATCTAGCCAGAAACAAGGAACAACTTACTTTAGGATCCTGGGATTCATCCATGATTTTCCCCTCATTGTCAAAGACTCTGTAAACCGGGATGGTCTTTTCCAGTTTCGGTTCAAGGAATTCAAGTTTGGTAACAAAGTTTGAAGGTGAAATGAGAGTGGTGCGAGCTGCAGCATCTGAGGACTAAAAGACCAGGTCAAAGGCAGCTCATTGTAACTGTAGCCTAATGATTTGTATGTATATGTACAGAACCTGACACATTGACACAGAAAAGTCGCAACCTCTATACATTAAAATTAGATACATGTATCCTTGCTTGTGGAAAACTACATTGTAGCAATGATAAACATTTATTGCTATTACATGTTAGTCACTGTCATTCATTTCTTCATTTCTCAATTGTCCGACAGATTAGTCTAGTGGTTCCAAAATAGTGTTACCCATGCATCAACACCTTATCATTGTAAACGTCAAACTACTACCATTTAATTTAATAAACCATTGGTTTCAGTAAAAATGTTAAGATTAAGCACAGTACCATATTCACATTGTCTATTTAATTACAATAGTCAACAAGCCATGTTTAGTTTCATTGCTTTAACTAGTTCCTCCGTTAAAAATTAATGCATAGTGGGTTAGTGGCGGATTACATATTAAATATTTAGATTTTTTCCTTAAGAACTAATCACACAGGTAAATGTCAGACCACCTCGCAAATGTGTAGGGAAGAGTTCTCATACAGGTAACCGTTAGATTATCATTAATTTCCTTATTACAACACAATAATCCTCTGGGTTCAGATTATGTCTGCTTGATGCTTTGCCCAATGCCGTAACTAAAATATTAGCGCCCACTTTCACGTTTATTATTTGCATGGCATTCATAGAATAACAAATTGTTATCATTCAAGACTAATTGGTGTGCAAGTATAGGCAACACCGAAGAAGGGGAATAGGAAATGAGAGAAACTGCTCCCTAAAAAGTTGAGAAAGTATTTAATACAGAGTAAATACCTTGGCAGCAAACACAGAACGAATCCATGTTTGTTTACTTTTGAACAGTAAACGAATTTGTAAATATGGCCTTCCAAGCTTTACAATATGAGACATAATTGCAATTCTTATTAAGATGACACCTGTAGAAATTATAGGATAAATAGTGGTACAAGTAAAGTGTAAAACCTATGCTCACTGCACAACACAAACTATCACAGTTTCAGATTAATAACGACATGTCACAAACGATTAAGGGGAAAATATTTTAAAGTTTTTGTGTTGTGGTTAAACAAAACACGCCAGTTTATGAACTGGAGCTAGACGTTTTACTCATCTATGCTGCTACACAAAGTAAATTACATCTCTACGGCAAGTTATTTCAGCGGCTTAGCTGCTGCAGAGGTAACCTGATCTCGGGTAAGCAATTTAACCCGAGTAGTGGAGGTATTATGTGCAATCGTGAATAGATACAGAATACGATGGGATGGTTGAATTTTTTTAGTGGGTTGCGGCCAAATAAATTGGTAGGTTAGTGCACAGCCTTTCAACTAAAAATTGTAGGATCGAAACTTATGACTGGATAGTTTGTGTACTCTTAAGTAACACACTTAGCGGACACTTAAACCTAGGATATTACTGGATTGAAGTAAGCAGCAGCAACGCCCCAAATAGGAGGATAGGATAGGGATAGGATATTCATGTTTATCCCCGTGAATAGGAAAACCTAGGGGGTTATCACACGGGCAATCGTCAGATCACCTCGCGCCCATCGTCGGGTTACCGGAGCTATTGCAGTGTGTTGTATATGATAGACACGTTCCTTCAATTTGGTAGAACCCATTAATCCGCTGGGTTCAGGCAATGTCCGTAAAGTACCTTGCCCAAAGACACAACCGTCTACCTAGCGACCAGTTTCGCACCTGCAACCTTTCGATTGAAAGGATATATACATACAACACACTAAAATAGCTGCGAAAACTGGTCTGTTGTCAGACGGTAACCGTGGATAAATACTTTAGTGTGATTGTTTTACACGCCAAGATATAAAATACACATCCCAAATAGCACCTTTGTGTACGACACGTTATGCCGCAGAAATAAATAGTTTGCGTCACCCTGGAAAATTCACAACAATGTAGAAAGGAAGTTTTATACCACAATAACAAATGAACTCAGGCATTAAATGATATAATTTACGCGGAATTTTCAATAAAATTTACGCTAACTTTTAATTGGTACCAGCACTCTAAGAACCGGATAACAATGGGCCAAAGTAGTGCAACACGCAGCCCAGCTGAATAACCTAATGCAAATTGACCCCTATGGTGCTGCTGCCGGCTATAACCACTTTCTTTGTCAGCAGGAACAGCAAAAGTACAATGATGTAGCTGACCAGTTAGTTCACAAGTTGGTGCGTCGGATGGACAGCCATTTGTATCATCGGTACATTCGCTAGGTGGTAGGTTGTGTACATTCGTCCGGGCGGTTAGTCTTGCGGTTAAGTGCGTCGCCTTTCAATCGAAAGGTTGCAGTTGCGAAACTGGTCGCTAGCTAGTCGCTAGTGTCTTTGGGCAAGGCACTTTACGGACATTGCCGGAACCCATCAGATTAATGGGTTCTACCAAATTGCAGGAACGTCTCTATCATATACAACACACTGAAATAGCTCCGGTAACCCGACGATGGACGCGAGGTGATCTGACGATCACCTGTGTGTTAACCCCCTAGGTTTTCCCATACACGGGGATAAACATGAATATTCTATCCTATGAGTAAGGCGCTTAAGGGACGTTAATTTAACACATGTACGGTCGTGTGGCCGAATAGTTGGCGCGACCGATACATAAACCGACTCTTATAAAAAAAAGGTCCTGGTGACGAGCCCGTCATGGGTTCGAAACTTTGATAAAAAACGTTACTTTAACACTTAGAATTATATGGTTTTAACAAAGAACTTAAGTGATGTATCCAATACATACAATGGCTCCGGTAACTGGTCTTCTAAATCGCGTTAAAATGTTAACCGTGTTATAACGCCTCTATCGTTTTGTTCTACCTCGATAAGTATGCTTCAAACTATCAGTGTCATAGGACATTAGTCATTTTAGTTTTTTCTTTTTCCACTTTGGTCCATGCTTTCGGGCCACACCTTCTCCTTAAGCCGGCTCCCCCTCAGTACTGGTCGAGCTTTACCGCACACTTTTCTTCAGGGCTCTATATCGTTCGGTCCTAATTAAATTTTCTTCGCTAAACATTTTATTAGTGTTCTTTCGATTAGGTTTGGCGGGCACGTCCGCTATAGTTATTAAATTATATAACTTTCTTTTAAATGACGTGTTTTAACAGCTGTTCGTTTAGCCGTCTTTTTGGGAGAATATGAAACTCGTTTTTCGTCATCGGAATGAACTAGAGGGGGCTCTGTCCTATAATTTAGGCTACCAACTTCATAACCAGTTTCTGTGCATGCAGCATTAAAAAAATAAATCTGTCACAACAGTCTAGGATAGGATAGGATGTTTATCTTTATCTCCGTGAATGGGAAAACCAAGGGGGTTATCACACGGGCAATCGTCAGATCACCTCGCGCTCATTTTCGGGTTACCGGAGCTATTGCACTGTGTTGTATATGAAAGACACGTTCCTTCATTTTGGTAGAACCCATTAATCCGCTTGGTTGAGGCAATGTCCGTAAAGTGCCTTGCCCAAGGACACAACCGACTAGCTAGCGACCAGTTTCGCACCTGCAACCTTTCGATTGAAAGGCGACGCACTTAACCGCTGGACCAACCGGACTATTTCGATAACATTTTCTATTTAGATAAAAAAAATACTACGCTTTTGTGATTAACATAAGATGTTTTTGTTCGTGGTAACCTTCTAGTAGAATAGCCCGTAGAGCATAAAGCATCTATGTTGTATTGCCGATATTAACAGCTCCGCGGTTACAGTTGGTTAACGTGGAAGAATGTTATGGTACGCATTGAGCCTTGGGCGAGAATCTAGTCGAGGCATAGCGTTCGAAGTCGTCTTACCAGAACATATAGTTTAGCACTATACTCCAGGGATTTTGAATTCTATTCTAAATCATTAGTATAACATGAGTTGGTTTTAGTATACAAAACAATATTTATTGTTCATTATAGGAATATTATTGTCTGCAAGTATGTGTCTTAAATAATTCTCTATAGATATCAGTATAGCAAGTTAATTGTCATCGAGTTTTAATCAGATTACCAGTAACGTCAGTGGTAACAACAACTGTTGCTGTCAGTGATATAAATAACACTCGCGTCAGTGATCTGGGTAAGTCAGTTTACAGATGTTTCCAACAGCAGAGCTACGAAGTCAGAGAACAATATGGTGTTGTTGGTTTAAACCCAATTTATAAGTTTGCATTTTGGGAGGCTGTTAAATAATGCGCTTTCGAGAATTTTAATGACATTTCCAGTTTAAGGGTAGCAAATATTTAATTGGATGCCAATTTTAAGTAGCTTTTCGCGATCTGTATAACAATATAGGACAGTATATAGCACAATATAGGACCGTTGTGTTAACTACTATTCAATCTAAATTATAGTTTTACCGCAGCTTTGCGCATCTACGGACCATGGCAAAAGAGCTTATAATAGAAATATCATGGCTAAGGCCGCTAAAGCTCATTGGTTTGGCCAACTTATTATGTGGAATCATTGTGTTCATTATATCAATGATTCTGGAAGACTGGGTAGTCAGCGATGAAAATGAAAACTTCCAATTTTACATGAGTTTATGGAAGAAATGCAAGAAAATCCAACCGCTAGCTGCCACTAGAGAAACAGCTGTGGAAGCCGACTGGGAATGTTTGGAAGCAACATCGCTTGGTTGTAAGTTTCTGCAAATATCAAGTCTGCAACTATTAAAGTGCCATACGCTATCGGTACCTAAGCATGCTAAATTCTGTGGGTTAAAGTAGATTTTGTAATTAAGACTTTTTCCGAAAAACATTCAAAATATGATAAACTGGGTTTTAAACAAAGTAAATGAATTGTAAATTGCTTAAAAGTCAATGTTCAACTTTAATCAAGATGGCACACAGCGCATGCGCAGTGTAATAATGATGTAATCTCCTTCAGAGAAAATCCGAAAATCTGATCTGCTTTGCACTGAAGGCTATATCTGTGTGAATACACAACCGGCCAGCTTCAAATATTTTAAATATCAATTTTACTACTAATCCCACTTTCACTGTATTAATGGGAATCACAAATATCAGCAGATCAAGTAATTTAGAGCTTTAACTGTCAAATGTAATTCAGAGCTATAACAATGTTATTTTAGCGAGCAGGATTTTGCACCCTCATTAGCTATTTTTTTATTCGTTTCAAATTGAATGACCTATCTGAGTCCGTCGCGCAAACCGTAAAGCCGTATAACCGCTCAAGCAATAAAAAATCGTATCTTGTGTTTTATGTAAATGCTACTAATTTCACACAAATACAAGCAATGGTAGGAACAATTTTCAGACATAACCTTGGTGCATTCCAGTATACATGTCGATTGTCCAAGCACTGATTGTGATTCCGTTTGTTGCTTCTGTTGTCGCATTCGTCATCGGCATTGTTGCGTACTGCAAGCGAGAATGGAGATTCCTCTACAAGATCGCAGCTGTTATTCTCATCATTGCTGGTAGGATGTGTTGGATTTTTTTTATTATTATAATTTTTTTAACCGAGCCAAGTTTCGAATACATTATTGGCTCATCACTAGCACCGTTTTATATATATATATAAGTCGTTATATGTATCGGTCGTCTTAACCAATCAGCCACACGACAGTACGGGATGTGTGGGATTTGTAGACATGTCCCGATGGTTAGCTCTACTGGTGAAACCATTCGAAAGATGACGAGGTAGAACCCAACCGCTAGCTGGTTGG
>CH001993.1:940585-990130 GCA_000149265.1 Ciona savignyi
TGCTTTGTACGGTCGTGTGGCCGAATGGTTAACGCGACCGATACATATACCGTCTCTTATACAAAAAAACGGTCCTGGTGTCGACACCATTATTGGTTCGAAACTTGGCTCGGTAAAAAAAAGCTTCAACCCAAGGGATTACTGGTTTGAACAACATACTGCAATGGCTCCGTATACAGGACTGTTGGCTAAGGTAACCTGGCGGTTAATCGTGTAACATTGTCCTCGGGGTATAAAAATGAGTATTCAGTTTATAACCAAATAACAACTTTGAAATATTTGGGTTATTTTATATATTCCTAGAGCTGGACAGGAAAATTCCTCGTAATCAATTTTAAAGACCAAGAGCTATTTTAAACATCAAGAGCTTCGTTAAAAAGTTAATAAAACATCTACTTTTCACCAGCTATCGCCGTGCTTGTGGCTGTGATTCTCTTCCCCGTCATGTTCATTAACGACCTTCCATTCTCCGCGTTCTTCTGGTTCGGCTGGGGTTACGGTGTGGCGTGGGCCGCCTTCTGCTTCATTCTCTGCGCCGCTGTCCTCTTCCTCATTAGCCAGGACAAGAAGGAGATCTACCACACCCAGAAAACCGTGTCATTATAAGACCCCCAAAACCTTGTTATAAATTCAGCATACGCGGGTCGAACTTGCAAGCGGTGGTTTAAGGAACAATTTAGACAAATACAAATATCGCGTATTCGCTGCTTATTTAAACGCATTTAGCACTTTTTTCGATCAGCTGTTCGTAACATATTGTACATAGATTTAAAAGACTAACAATAACACAAGGCCTGTTACAGTTCCAAAAATTTGCATTAAAGATTTAAATGTCTTTGAATAAAAATGCTTGTTTAATTTAAGGTCAATTGAATATACGGTCTGAGACTTTCAATATTTTAATTAGTTAACAAACGTTTATTGCCTTCTTATTGTTTGTGTTAACAAAGGCTTTTCGTAGCCGTGCTAGCTAGAGTAACGCGCTCAAAGAAATTATAATCAATTTCCAGTCATTCATTTGTTTTACGCTATTACAAGCGACCTAATTTGGTACGAATCTCGTAAAGGACGTAAACGAATAAAATGCGCGCTTTCATTGAAGAGCCGGTTTGTATGTGTACATCGCGTGTTGATTTAATACGTTTGTTATCTCATAGAAGTCCTTTGTTACTCCCCGCATCGCAGCGCGGCTTCGCATCGTGGTTGCCACGGGAACTGCCAATTTAAAATCCATCGCATCGCAATTGCCAAAGATGCCAAGTCGCCGGTTCTAACCAGCAATTCAATATGTCGAAGTGCACATAGACAACATAACAGCCGATATCAACGATCCATAAAACGGTTCCACAGTTTAAAAGAAGCTTTGAAGAGTCAGTTACTCCCACCAGCTCGTTAAACCGTTACATGACCAAGTTTGCAATAACAGTTTTCCGTAGTGTGGCGAACCTACCGCACAGTGATTGAGTGTAAACGGTTAAACTAAGGAGCTGAGTTTATTTAGAAAACAGCCTCTGACAATAGATATTCTGCTCTATAAACTATTAAAATAAATAATAAAACAGGATAGCGTTATTGTGTTTGCCGTACACTTGTCCATAAACATTTTACTACTTTTATTGTTCTCGTATTTTAGTAAGGTAAAGTTGGGATTCAGTTCAAACTGAGGCGGAAAATACGATGATGTAGTATTAAAAGTAATTGAATTTTGTATTAGCCAATCAAATAAGTACTGGGTTAAAAGTTAAGTCTGTTTTATTGTAACCTGTATATGCGCCCCCGCGTTAACCGCACATCACAACATCTCAGCCTTGTTGGGGTTTCCGACGTTTTAATTTTCTGAGCCACCTCCTCAAGTGACGACTGCTCAAACATATTCGGTTTGCCCGGCTTGCGACTCGCTGTTTGTTTATTACCAGTGACGTGTAGTGGGGAGACATAAGGATTCGAAAGTGGCTGCCCAGCACTTTTATTTGCCGGTAAACGAGGCGAGGGTCACTCTTGTGATCCTGCTAACATGTTGCGGCACGCACAACCCCGTGAACCATGGAATGCAAACTCGCGTGCTTCTGGCATCTCTCCCGATGGCGTTGTTTTTTTCTTCCCTTTGTCGACGAGTTCGCCGTTTCGTTTCTTTTTCGGCCAGCGCTACCCGGCTACTCGACGTTTACTCGCCCATTCATGAAGCCCTCACTCGACTCGAGTGCGCGTAAACCAAAAAAGAACATCTGTAATAAGCAAGGACCCTCTCGTCTTGCCGTTCCGCGCGAGAACTTAGCTTGTGGTTGACGAGCTCCTGATGGAAAAAGGGATTGCTATAGACCCCAGGTGCAATTGGAAACAGCAGCCATTACCAGTTCCATGCAGGTGCCAGAACTATATCCTTAAGACGAACTGACAAGCAGACACAATGTAAAGGAATGCGATAGACCGAGTTAGCGATTACAAAGTGGCCTACTAATTTTGTTAGCCATTAGGCGTTGGTAAATAATATTTTACAAGTACTGTAGTTTGGGCCAAACCTATAATCATATCCGGTAGATTGAGCAGGAATTATAGGGGTTAGATAAGGTAGAGGAATTTGTTATCGATTGGAAATATATGAGTCGACGGGCGTCAAGAAACGGAAGACGAAGCTTTGACAGATCTGCAGAAATTCCCCTTGAACAAGTGATACAGGTAACTAACTAAATCCCGCCTATGTCGTCGGTAGCACAATCGTATGTACTCTGTAAAATAAGATGTCTCTTTTAATCCGATTATGGTGGATTATAAGCACTCCAAGCCGTATGCTGCATTCCGTATGTCATACCATGGCCGCATGTGACAATGTAGCCAACATTTTGTGTGAAATAAGTTTCTTTTTATCTGAGACCCCACGCTGAGTTCCCAGGATCTACCGATGCAACACGGGGCGGACTTGAATAGCACTTATACCGTATGAGTAGACGCCTCTTCTAACGCCAGGTTCGTTTATACTGCGAATCCGAATCCAATACACATATTCCAAACAGTTCCTGTGTCTACCGGTCTATCTCGGTCAAACACACCTGGGCATGTATCATGCACAGCTTTCATGTACAGAGTATTATTACGTCATGTTGTAAACAGTGGGGTACACCGCCCATTAAGTTTCCAGACTTTATTTCCATCACATCCGACCGTTTTGTCTTTTGTAGTCGAAACAAAACGAGGAGATATCAAATTACCTTGACCCACCAGAAATAGTTTGTTATTACATGTTATAAACTGGAAAGTGTGCACTAATTGCAATGTTTAATTAATAAAGTAAGATTTTTGATGTTAATGTTGCTAAAGTAGGTTTTTGACCGTTTTGAACTTGCGCTGTCCCAGAAACTAGTTACTAGTTAGGGTGAATACTAAACAAAAGAGAGTGCGCGAGAGAAAGCAGTACCAAGCCACTAAGTCGCCTATGAGTGAAATCGATTTAGTTTAAAAAATTCAAATCGTACAACCGTTGATGGTCGTCGCCCGTTGCTCCAAAGTAAACAATTGAGCAGGTATTTTCTTGCCCGGACGCCGTGCGACTCATAGCTTTACGTTTGCCTGACAACGATGCCATGTTAATAGAATCAATGCGCTTTAGTCATATATTGTGCAAAGCTATCAAAACGACATTAATATATAACCACATCAACAATAAACGTGTAGCCTATAGCAACGAATGCCGAAGCACTTAACAGAAATACCGAAGCGTTACACAGCCAATGTATACACTGCATTCGGGTTTGATACTAAACATCAAGTTTAAATATTCAATAGTACTTACTGGATGTTCGCTTTAAACATAACTGATTAGGTTATGTTCATGTAACCGCGCGAACATAATGTCATCTTTATAGAATAGCTTGGAAGTTATATTTGAAATTTTGAAATTCAATTGAACTAACAACCGAATATTATTATATATCACGCTTGATTTGGTTCGAATTATCAGATCGCTTTATGTAATGGTATAATGGACCACATAATAAATAAGAGATTATACAGCCGGCCAATCATGTCGCTTCTATAAATTTAGGCGGGAAGTTAAATATTAACTTCGGCAAGAAATCAGCGTGTTTTAACGAGTTAAACAACTTAGGGACATCTAATGATAAGAAAAGCCGGTTTGTATAGCCTTGCGCCTACAGCCGCATCTCTTTAGCAAAGATTTTTAAGTTATCGCAATCTTACCACTTTCATTTGCAAGTTGGTTTGATAGCGGATGTGTTATTTTCGAACTGTTTGTTTGGGAAATCCGTATTGTCGGATAACTCGTCATTATTGTCGGATAACTCGTCCCATGTTTAAGTTACCACAGCTTTTGTATTATTTTAAAAACAAGGAAGAAAATTAATGCTAAAATTGTTTTTCTGTCCCTTAATAAACACTGTGGAAGAGCGAGCGGCAAGTTTCGATTCCACTACCTTTCGGTCGACGTTCCGAAGAATTTCCAGTATAGCTAACCGGCCGAACATTCCTTCCCTCTGTATGCGGTATTGTTTCTTAAGAAAACAAGATTGATTTTTAAATATTAACTGGCGACGACACACCACCGTGTTTAATAGGAGGAGTTATTACGGAACATCAACACTGTGCGGGATCGGCCTGTATAAGGATCCGCTATTACCGCAAAGGCCAGCACATATTTATAACTTAAAATAGCTTACTTTCACTTGCACAAACTTTCTCCAGTTTCGCAATCTGTTGTTTACCGTGATCAGTTTTCCGTTGGTGACCCATGTTGGTTTTAATACGTCCTTCGATAAATTACAATTGTTAACGGCTTATGGTGGACATCTATGAGTACGAAGTTGTTTGCTCAGCACACAAAACACAAACCGCCACAATGTGTAGCATGTTTAACACCCGGTGGCGGAAAAGAGCATTAAATCGTGTTTAAGTCAAATTAAACGAATCGTGTTAAAATCACTTTTTAATTGCGGGTTTGAAAAACAAAGCAATCACGTTTTAATGGTTTTGTTGATTAATAACATAAAAATGTTTCTACAATTGTTGATAATACTTGAATAACACTGTACACACGTTTCCGTATAATATACTCCATAAACCCAGTAATATTTTTTCGTAATATTTAAAACCCAGTAATATTCTTTCCGAGTTAAAAAGTTTATTTAAAGTGTCAGTTCACTCGGGTAATATTTCTTACTACCAGAACGTTGAGGATACTGTGCTAGGCGGCGATAGAGAGTCAGTGCGGTCGGTGGGGGCGAGAGTGCGGGAAATTATCACCGAGAATCTTCGAGAACCGGATCGAAGCGGATTGAACCAACCGGATCCAGTCATGTCCCGTAATTTACAGGTACGGTTAAAATATTTCCATTTTTTCGGTTTTAAACCACCGATGGGCTCTTCAGTAAGACCGTTTTATATAGAGTAAGGCATATCAGTTCCTATAACCATTTGGCCACACATTCCAAATTATAATGTTACACCAAGAGCAGCCAATCAACTAGTCAATAGATTAGGCTAGTACGGATAACTATATTTTTATGGTAATTTTCAAGATATGTGTTTGGGACATCAACGAGAAATATCGTTTTTTTTGCAGGAGGAGATTCGAATGCTCCAGGGCGAGCTGAACAGAGTGGAAGATTTATTGTCTCAAGCCAGGGCGGATCGAGATGAAGTTGCAATTAAGTACAACGCAGTTAGCGAGAGGGTAAATACTTATTTTATTCATTTAACTATTTTTATTTTCAAATGCAGAATAATAAATATGACCCTTGCAGTATAAGTATAACTAAACCGCCAGTGATTCTGTAATAAATGTAATTATATATGCAGATAATTGCTTTTATTAAACAACACAGCCTTTTATAATAATTAATTAATAACGATAGCAAAAGTTTATTGAAAGAACAGTTTCCATGTAGCACATATTAATCTGTGGATTCTGGGCCAAACTGTAGGCAATAAGATATTGCTATTTTCATTTTCAAAGTTTATTTTAAAATTTGCCGCGATTTCAAGAAACTGTTTGTAAACGCGATTTCAAAACTTTATTCGTAAAGTATATGTCGTGGGTCGACTGCTGCAGGTTTAAATACGAGACTTATTAATTGTTTGATTTAAACAACAAAAGTATTGTTTAACATTCTGCTCTTTATCACCACCATACGGAAAGCCTAGTTTATCGAATTGTCCACTAGGTTGCGCTGCCACTGCACCAGGCTATACACTTGTGGTTAAATTAAAATCTCAAAGTAAATGACTAAGAAAAGATTCCATTGAGTCGGGTTAGAAATATGTTCGGAAATCACTTGATATTTACTTTGACTGAGTTAATTTGCCATCTTACTTACCGTTAACATATTTGGACCATGGCACTTCAGTTTTAGTATATACTCATGCCTAACTTTGTGGGTGGTACTACGTAGGGATACATTATTTGCTTGGTCGGCAGATTACCACGTTGCCATAATCGGCTTACCGTAGGTATTGCAGTGTTTTATAAATATTTATTAAAGATTAAACTTCTGGGTGCAATCAAGGTCCGATAAGCGATTTTCACACTGAGACATCGTAGTGGCTGGTTGCGATCTTACTACCGCTCGACTGACGTTGACAGCTTCGATGAATCACCGTACAAGCTAATCCGAGTGTTAAACCAGCTAAACGCTGTTTTACGAATTGTTATCTAGTGCGTCCGTCGTCGCCTTTCAATCAAAAGGTTGCAAATGCGAAACTGGTCGCTAGCTAGTCGGTTGTGTCCTTGAGCAAGGCACTTTACGGACATTGCCTGAACCCAGCGGATTAATGGGTTCTACCAAATTAAAGGAACGTGTCTATTATACGCAACACACTGCAATAGCTCCGGTAACCCGACGGTGGGCGCGAGGTGACGATTGTCCATGTGTTAACCCCCTTGGTTTTCCCAGGGGATAAACATGAATATCCTATCCTATCCTGATATTTAACGTGAATGAATTTTGCTCTACAAAATCGATTATTAAGGTTTATTGAATACTAAATAAAAGGGTTTGTTAAATTTTTCGATTTATTGAACGGTTTGTTCGGGATTTGAGAACAGACAATTGACAAAGATATCATTACCACGGTTCTTCGTTGATTTTTTTCCGCTTAAATCCAACATGTCGTGTGGTAAATGCATTAAATAAGCGACCGGTTTATTATTAAGGTGCAATTTCATCTTACATTGATGTTGCGCAATGACCAGCTAGTAAAGTCTGGTTTGAAATCCTAAAACCAAACAATGCTCGGGTGAAACGAAACTTTCGTAATATAAAACGCCAGAAATTAAAGAGGACTTGTTTCCACGAAAGGAGTTGTAAAGATACAATCGTATCAAATTTGAGATAGAATCCTAAATTTAAATCAGTGTCGTTCATACGATGTTATGTTGACATCATATAACATATCTGACACGGGTATAGTTCCTCCCCATGATCGTAATATCAAACGCCGCCGTGATGAAATTAACAACAACACACGATACAATAATTCCGCTGCTCTTGAAATGTCCTTGTGGTAGAACCGGTTCCATTCCTACATTGAAGTGGCATCCAGGAGTGCCGAGCACTAGCCAATCACAATCGAGTATTCGGAGATCTTCCGCGTCCCCACTGGTGTCCAGTTACACACCGTGTATGGCGTTTCTAGAATGTCGCAAACATAGATTGCATTGTTTTCCTAATTACCCTTCCATTGCCGCCCGTCCCCGGCGTCTGCCTCCATTCTATCGTATTGTTTCATACGTATTCTTCCATTGGTGCTTTCGATTCAAACCTGCAGTAGCACGCGCAGTTTTATTAGGACTAGCCGAAGCGTAGCGTTTTTCATAATCAATCAAATCGCACGAAGAGCGTGTCATTTTATATATCTTAATAATAACCAAGCTAATTAGGAATAAAGTTAATAATTGGCAAAATCAGAAAACAAAGTTCACGACAGTTAAACAAACCTGTAGTTAGGACGCTAATGCGTAAAGTTCAACACGATTAGGGAAATTACTCGCTAATCACCACTCATATTGATTGGCGTAACTTGATGAACACGCGTCGTGTTAAAATAGTTGGAATATTACGAACAAAGGCTGTACGTTCCGAATTGAAATGTAGAACAGCAATCCAGATCATGAATCCAACAATCATTTATCATAATTAATTTTAATGGGAGGTAGTCAGAGTAAAGGTTTATTTTAGGTTAAGCCTTTAAACTTAGCTTCAGAAAATTGTACCAGCAGTTTATTTAAATACCAACGTTGCGTATGACGATGAAAATTTACGAATTGATCAGTCATGTACTATGTTAAAAGATAGCATTATGGTTAAAATTATGTGACTTCAATAGAAAAAAATAGCTTCTTTATAAAGTTTTTATTGGTAATTTGTTGTGCATTGTATAATATCAAATTCCAGGTTAACGGAATCTATAACGAGGACTCGAAACAAACTATTAGGTTAACCTTATAATTTTGGATCAATTTGAGATTATATATTTCGGCTATAAGGCGTACTTACCTAATAGAAAGTAATGTGCACATTATTTCGAAAAGTAACTCCAAGTTTGCAAAATTGCCGGTTAAATGTGTTGATAGTGGGGTGTAGATCTTTTAACTAACAGTCTGGAACACCCCACTGGTTAATTCGAGCTATGTTACTCATATGTTTCGTGTTTAAGTAAGGTCGGTGGAGCAGCTGTAGGGACTGGTAGTTTTAATTGCTGAGTCGCCAATTGTAATGTCATCATCGGACGAAGAAGATGCCGGGGCTATGGAGTCCGTTAGGACTAAAGTTAATCGAGTAAGAAATTGATTAATGAATGCCCCTTAGCCCCAACCATGTTTGAATCGACGTAGAAAAGGAAACGAAAATTCACTATTCAAGTTGCACAATACACGACTGGCTTCTTTCAATTACTAATCACACCATATTTGGTTATTTAACCAGCGCTCCTGAATTCAAACCCATATTTAAATTGCGGTTAAAATCACTAACTGTTTAATCAAGACCAGGCATGTCTTATATTTAAATAGCAGCTTAAGTTAGTTTGTAAATATTTGATGTGTATTTATTTTTTACCGGTTTTTCGCAGTTGGAACAAGCGTTAAAGTTGGAGAAAGGTGAAAGAGATAAGGGTTCCATGGAGAACAAAACGCTTTCTATGCAGGTGAATTAGAAGAAACTTTAATTTACCTTCGCTATCGCTTGTTCTAGTTATGTGTATTTTACTGACTTTAACTGATTCTTTGGTCTTTTGTTCTTTAAAATTGTTTCACTTCAAACGTTTTGATGAATTCCATAGCGATACCCCGGTGAATTATATGTAGTAAGCTCCGATTGAAAATTCCACAATCTATTATTAAGACTCGGGTTTGGTGCTTTGTTATATTATTTGATTTCCAAATTCGAGGCAGAGAATGCTTGAATGGGAGCAAATAAAACGCGTTTTGACAAAAACGCCGCTATTTAACATCCGACACTTTTACCAATATGTTTTTGTGTGCTATCGATCCCTGATTTTAATTCGGGTTGAATTTATTTTCGTTCCGAATATTAATTTGATAGGCGCAGCAATGACTGATTCGTCAAACCCCTTTGTTCTACGATTGCAGAATGCAGTTTTGAAACAAAAACTAGAAGACGAGCAAACGTCGTACAAGCGGAAGCTCCAAGCTTACCAGGAGGGTCAACAACGACAAGCACAACTTGTACAGAAACTCCAAAGCAAGGTAAGCATAGCATCCTAAAAATTTCAGTAGCTACCCTACTGAACGATATATATGCGTTTGCATTGACAACCCGTAAGGTAACAACTTTGGCTAATTATAAATTCCCCGGTATATTCATAGTCATTGTGCTGAGTGTTTAGGTAAAGATGACTAGCATGAAGTGTGTGATTATCATAGCGTTGTTCGCCCAGTCTTTGTATAACAGCGATAGTTGGGAAATGTGGTAACCGTGGGCAACGAAGTAGTTACCTTTTGTCCTTGGCTTGGTGTAAGCGAAACAATAATTTGTTGGTTAGTTTTGCGTGTCGCTTTTTGTATTGTTCGATAGGTTTAAATGTCTTTTTGTGTGGATACTTGAATAGAATCTTTCCATGGTGGGTGGAACGTATCTCTTTCCGTGGCCACTCGGCTCCGTGCAAAATATAAACACCGACTACGAAGGATACGAACAATCTTATCTTTTGTGTTAACTCAATATAACATTGCTATTTTGTGAAATCTTATTAAATGAAGTTTTGTCGTACATTAAAACGTTAACTACAGGGTTAATATTCATGCTTCAACGCGTTTTGGGATAATATAAGTGTATATACTTCCGCTTGTCTAAGCACTACATACGGACCGGTGGTATTATGTTATCAAATTACGGTCAGGCAACCGAAATGCAGGGTTACTAACACAAAGCATTAATTTGCGCTTAAAACACAATATAATTTTCATGAAATCTGATGCACAAGCCACAGAGAATTTTACACAATAGCATCGACACAAAGTCTATTTAAATTCGCCCTTCAACGTGATATAACCTACGTGGCGGTCCCCCAATCCGCCCATTGTGTCATTTTTTTTCTTTTTGTGCGGCTTATAATACTACGTCTGTATGGATATTGATTGAGGACGCCGTCTTCAATTGCTGGAATAATATGAGAGCGCTTGAAACGATACAGGGATATGTTAGGCAGAAAAGTTCTATTCAATATTGTTACAAAATATATAAGAAAACCGTTGTAATTATACAGACGTTAACAACTCAATATATGTTGTCAGGTCTCAGGTATAAGAATTAGTTAATTATGGATCTGACAACGGAGGTTGCCAGTCTAAGAGAAAAGGTGACTGGAAATGTATATCGTGCATTCATCTACTGACTTGTACAATCAACAGGTTCTTCAATACAAGAAGAAATGCGGCGACTTGGAGGAGGAAGTTGCCGTTCTCAGGGACGATTCCGACAGAAACAAGATGGCGGTAAGTACTCGATTTGCGGACTTATTATTTGTACGCTGCTTTGAAGAACCTTGCCAGGGCCTTATGGTATATTGTCTTTTTAATAATCATTAATATCACCAGTGCTAAAGCATATGATAAATTGGTATTTATTTATGTCAAAACGTAAATTATATTACTCATTTTATCCTAACGTTTTCCCGACGATATATATTGCGCAATATAACTGGTGAGTTGAAGGTAATTAATTGGGTTGCTTCGACAGCTCTCAGAGACAACCGACACCTTGCAGAACCGTCTCGATTCGACAGAAGCTCGGCTCCGACGAACGGAGGCAAGCCACACCACCGACTTGGAAGATGCTCTTATCAAGTTGGAGGAAGAAAAGCAAAGGTGATGACTGTTTGAGATTCTTGGGGTATTTTGACGGGAATGACATTATACGTCTGTTGGGACACGCTTCAAGATAGAAGTGCTGCTTTAAAGCTCTTGACATATGATGCGGCAATGTCGGTTATACATATTATGTTGCCATGCTCGTTGCTAGCACTACTTTATTAATACTCGGAACGAAAATATTTTAATTCACATTTCACGACCGCCCATATTTAATTAGTTGGGCAGTAATTAGACGCAAGTCATTGTGGTGACAATGGCACCCTTTAGAAGGCTGGTAAATGTAAGGGCGGGTTAAAACTTGTATCCGAATTCACAAGATTGTTATGCGCCGTGCGCATATTTCGGCCAATAGGCAATCGAAGGATAGCGTCTCTCGGAATTTACTTTTCTTGGGTAGACTCCTTATTTATTCGGCGAGACGTGGCATTGCGAACGGGATCGGCGGATTTGTTGTTATAACTGTTCGGCGATTTAACTTCGGTCAATATTTACCTCCAACCGCTGTTCATTCAAACGGTGGATTACAAAGTATGATACTCCACACCCTCCCAGCTTTTAACTACTTTGTTTGATTTATCATAGCTACCGGGTGCAAATCGGCATGATTATCCAATGAAAAAGTTACAGCTTACGCAACACAATAAAACAGCTTGTTTTAAAAAGAAAAAAATACATTGCTAAAATAAACTACTTAAGAGTTAATTTTTAATGAACATTGCTAAAATAAACTACTTAAGAGTTAATTTTTGGACGTGGAAAACGCAAAGTGTTTCAAAGGCAATCGTCAGATTACGCCCTAACCATATTCGGGTTACCGACGCTATTGTTTTTACTACGATGGAAACATTATTAGAGTTTAAGTTTAACACCTTAAATCACTGGGCCCTTGGCACGTCAGTTAAACCCATTGATAATGACAGTCGACATCTGGGTGACTAGTTTCGACAACACGCTACGAATCAATTAACCGGCCGAAAGTAATCGCTATGTACCCCTACAAATATGTATAACAATATTTTTCAGGTGCGAAAGCTTGGCAGAGGTAAACTCCATGCTTCGGGAGCAGCTAGTCTCGGCCAACGATTCAAACGCGGCTTTGGCCGATGATCTTCGCAAGGTCACTGAGGACTGGAATAATGTGAGACAAGAGCTCAAAACGAAAGAGGCGGATTGGCGAGAGGAACAAGAGGTATGGATGTTTTGTTTCATTTTTAGCCCATAAGACCATCAAGCATAGGTGAATGTGCTTAAGGTTAAATGTTATCCCAACACCAGCACCCACAGTATTGGTCACCATCTTACACTTTCGACCTACAGGGTATATTGTTTACTCATTTTGTAGGGAACTTATTTGAATCGGAGAATTGTTTCCTATTTGCCGTTACCTTAAGTTTAAAACGATTAGTCATGATTTGTAAATATATGCATTGTAAAAAATAAGAGAATAAACTAAAATGCTTTTGCGCAGAATTTCAGTTCGTTCTTCGGTGACGAGCACAGTCGCTTGTTGGCGCTGTGGAGATCTGTTGTTCAGATTCGTCGTGGATTCGGTGATCTTAAATCGACTACGCAACGAGATCTCGCACAAGCCATCAACGATGTGCAGGTATGTATGACAGGACGTGTAATTTCGAGGTTCCACTCTCACCTCCAATTGCAAGTATAACAACGTTGTTATGTTTTAGAGAGGAGCTCGCCAGCTTCACGCGTCGTGTTTGAACCTCAACTCCAACCAAAGCGTACAAGACACCTCAGCCAAGGTTTCTCTGGAACGGGAACGCGACGAGAAGATTGACGTGGAAGAACAACTGCGCCGAAAGGTAAGTTGTTCGCGTTTAATCAAATAGGTTGTAGATATACACACCACTGTTGTGTTGATTAAATCACATGTTTTAAAGATATATGTCCACTATTGTTGTGTCGATTAAAATGCATAGGCCTATCTGACAGACTACTCCTGAACTATGTTGTTATAATTTGTAACAGGTCAAAGAGATGCTCACAATGCAATCGAACTTTGATGCTGAAAAGGCCAGGTTGAACGGTAAAATCAACGAGCTTACCGTTTCCCACGAAAGAGCGATGTCTCAGCTGAGTGAAAAGGATCGCCACATTTCAGAACTCAGAACACCCGCCAGGCAATTGGTAAGAGAAATAATTTAGCAAAAAAACATTTAGAGCCAGAAAAATACATATTATCTTAACGAAAGTTTCGATTTTTTTATTTATGTTTTATTCACTGAGCTACGGTAAGAAGAGCATCGTTAATATGAATCCAGTTTTGCGGTTTAATACGATGGTCTATACATAGGAGTCGACCCGTGTGGATGGAGGCGCCGGTGAAGACGAGGAAACTGCAGCGTACATTGCCGCCGAGAAATTGGGCTTGGAGAAAGCACTACGTGACATCGCCCAGTCTGTGATCGCAGATGCGGATCTTGCTATGGCGCTCTCTGACAGTCCCAGAGCATCTGCTGTGGATGATCTCACTGAATCGATGGCTGATCTTGGTATCGGACATTCACCAAGGTAAACTTGTTATAACACAGATCGAGTAAGAACAGCCTTAACCTAAAACGTTTAAGTGTTAAAACACGCCGTTCAACTAAACTTCCTCGAAGTTATACACTGGACAACATTTTTTTCTAATCACCAAACAAACACATGAAGGGTAGAGTGAGTGAATAAGTGCACTCAAACTCCGAATACTCCCGACCACGCTTTAAGTTGTATACCACTCTCTTTATTCAAGTCCATTTGTACTTATAGTCGCAGAGAACTAAACCACACAGATTAGGATAGAAGTTTAAAGTTGGAATTTTAAGCTGCTAAGTATCGCTGTAGCGCATTCCGCAAAAATCGATCACTAACGACGCTGCAGCACAAAGAATTCTAATTTTATCGGGATTTAACCAAACCCCGGCACAGGTGGTCATAGGTAGTAATTGAGGGCACCTGACTTAAACAATTTACTAGATGTTTAGTACATGCTAGTTTTATGCAGAAAAAGGGCACCTAAAGCAGTCAGAAGGACTCTTAGAAGTTGCTTGTTTTGTAAGCGTTGATATATTCGAAATTTTGTTATTTTAGCACAGGCGAGTCAAGACAAGGGGCAAAATATAAAGGACAACTTAAGAATAGTTTGTTGGGTGTGAATGATTGAATGGTATGGATGCGAGATTTGGACGACCGGTTCCTTCAACTTGCGTTGCGTCATCGTTCTCGCGTAAAGGGAAAAAGATTTCGTTGGTTTCTCAAAAGAACAGCAGTTCAGACGACAGCGGGTTCTTCTCACCACGTCACACGATAAACGGTTCAGACAATGATCAATTTCAAATTCCTGAAACCCAATCAAACACGGAAACGATTTGTGATGTAGCAGAAGATAATTTGTTTGAGGAAGAACGCATTGCCTTGAAAACCTTACAGAAAGGCTTACCCGACAAAAACGATCAGCCAGTTCTGTATAAAATTGAAGCGGGAAAATGCTTACCATGTCAAGCTTGTTCAAGAACCAATAGCACAAATGGTACATCTATTACATGCAAATGCCCTAACATATTTCCAACGTATCAGACTACTTTCGTAAGAGTTTGGCCTCACAGAGATCGGTTAGCATGCTTAGGTTGTTGGATAACTATAAATTATCTAACAAATCGCGTATTTACAGGCGACCTTATTCTCCGATGAGATCCTCTTCACCAGGAAGGCGATCTCCAAGACGAGGAAGATCTCCAGGAATCCGCGGTGTTTCGCCTTCATTTGCAGATTCCACATACAATGCTGTGCAGGCTGCTCTGCAGAAACGTCAATTACAAGTTCAGGTTGGTGACCGCACTTGCTGTAGGAACAGGACACTTCATCCAGAATTAACTTACTGAGTTTGTCTGGTCAAAGTAATCATTAAAAAGTGCCGGTGGTTTAAAATCGACCAAGGTACTGTGTAGACGGCTATGTGCTCAATACTTTGAGCAAGATCCGAATTCTTTGGATTAATAGGTTGTACTAAACTAAAGGAACAACTCTATCACATACAACACAATGCGAAAACTTTTATTAATTGACTGGGGGCGCTTGGTACTCTTACGATTAGTCGTGTGAAAAAACGTAATATTTATTTGAAATCAATGATTAGGAACTTCGAGCTAAACTTGAAGCGGCTCGAGACGCGGCTGCCTCTTTGAAAAAGCAATGTGGAGATAGCGATAACGAGCGAAATGCGATGGAAGCTCAGTTGATGGCGCTAAGAGAAGAGCTGGATAACACAACCAGAGCAAAGGACGATGCCAAACGGGATGCATATAGATACAAATCAAATGCAGAAGTGGTTGGAAGGTAAGTTAATTTGAATACTTCTTCAATTGACAGATAAATTATGAAACAATCTTACAGTGAAAAGCAAGAGATCGGGAAGGCGCGGGAGGGTCTGCAGCAGAGAATCGACGCATTGGTCAGCGAGAAGCAGAAATTGCAGGCGGCAAATGCTGAGTTGCAACGTCAAAGAGATAACGTGGAGGACGAAAAGGAAGACTTATTGAAGGATCTTAAGAGAAAGGAAATGGAACTGCAAAGAGGGTAAGACGTTTCTCTAAACTTGATTGAACCAAATATGCCAAAATGGTTAAACAAAATACTTTGTATTACCCCATGTTGTTTCTAAATACCAAAATTTTTTAAACAGAAAGAACACTGTCGATAATATGGACGGTAAGCACTCATCTCTTCGTGAGCGCCTCGCCACAACAAAGGAAGCTTTGAACAGAGCAACTTTGGAGAAGGAAATTATGGAAGCTGAGAAGGCAGAAGTGGTTGAAGCGCTTTCTAAGGTGCGATAAGAAACTAAACATGCCTCGGCGATAATTAATACCATTCTATTAAAATATTATCGTTCGATTGTTCAGGTGGAACGCACAAATGCCGAGATTGAACTTGCATTCAACAAGCTGAAGACCGAGGAAGCGTCATTGAGAGACCAACTAGCCAAAATGCAGGCACTAAATGAAGGCCTCGCTCAGGATAAGGTGGACCTTCACAAAGTAATAGCAGAGGTAACAAATATGCCTTAACAAATTATAATTTATTTTTCTAATTAAATTTATTTTGTTTTTTAGATGGAAGAGAAATTTGCTGCTCTTGGTGCCGCCAAACACGACCTGGCGCTGGAGAAAGATTCTATTCGAGCTGAACTCATCAAAACCGAACAGGAGAAGATGGATCTTCACAATGAGAAGACTGGTTTAGATCATAGTCTCATCTTGACTGAACAGAGCAGAGAGAAGTTGGAGCAAGACTTAATGGCTCTCCATCGCGAGAAGGCAGAGTTTAGTGACAGTCTAACACAGGTATGTCGCATTTTGCTAATATTTGAACCATACATAAAATGATTTGTATTGTTTTAGTGCACTCGTGCAAAGGCAGGCGTGGAAGAAGAACTAGAGAAGTGCAGGGAGGACATATCACGTTTGAATGACCTTGGAAACAAATTGGCGAGGGAGAAAGAAGAACTTACAAAAGAAAAGGCCAATTTGATCGTCCAGCTTACCGCAACTGAAAGAGAGAACCGAACACTTTCGGAAGAAATGGCAGGATTAAGGTTTGTAGTTGTAGTGTAATGTATGCTTAACTATTTTAAATATATATTTTTAAAAACAGAGCTGACAAAGAAGCATTGGAGACCAACTTGTTTGATGTGCAAAATGTAGCAGCAACATTAGAAGCAAAGAAAGAACAACTAGAAGAAGTTAACCAAAACGGAATGATGAAGAACGAATCATTACAAGGTCTGTAAAGATGATGGTGATAATGGTCTTTATAATATTCAAAGAAAACATTAGAATGTGTTTAAATGCAGTACTTACTGTTTTGACTGTTTCTTGTTTGAACATAAATGCCTATTTAAGTTATTCGTCAAATCAACAGATTGCACCGGTACCAGTACTTCTTATTTCTTAGACACACTCTATGGGTAGATAATACTGCTAAGTTTGCCTAAAACAAAAATTATCTTTAGGCGGTGTTATTAACAGATAAATATTTTCATTCTGAACGTATCCTCTTCCCCTATCAAATAAAATTCTATTTGTAAAATAAGTATTTGGTTAATGTATTGTTAAACATGTCGTATAAAATAGGTAACTTTATAATGCTGTTATGCAATGTGCTAAACATGTATTTAAGGTGATAGTTTTAAAGCATAAGTTAATGGATCCCTATTTTACCGATGTGTGCATCTAATATTTTACACACCTGTCTGCACCTAATAATACGTTTTTTTGCAACTGCTAATATGATATTAATATGAAAAAGAATTTCAGTTAATACTTTAATTATGGAACCGAATTTTCCCGTTATCAAAAATTTAAAGTTAAAATAGTTTTTTCAAAGAAATCGTAAGAGCATGTTAATTTAGAATATTGGGTTTGGGTAATTTTCCTGGTTTAACTCGTCGAAAGTTTTCGGAATCTACTTTATGCTTGAAAAGTTCAAAAACAGTATATATAGGGTGTACCTTAAAACGAGAGGATGTTATTCGCTAACGTGAAATATATCTCGTATTTTCGTTTTAGTGGAAAGAATGTGATATCTAATCGTATCTCATAGTTTTAAACACCATGATGATGTGCGGTTAATGTAAATAAAAGTAATTAAAGCCTGTTCATGGACCATTAGTAAATGAAATATCTTTTTTTATACAGTTGAGATCGGAAGGGTGCGAAAAGAAATGGAGGTGGAAACAGCAAAACTCCAGCGAGATATCCAACTTTTGAACCAAGCGATGATCCAACAAGAACGGGAGGCTCAAGTAGCGCTGAAAAACGAGCAACAATCTCATGAAGAAGATTTAGAGAAAGCTTCACAAGAGAAGGTAATTTAAAGACGTTTCAGACGATTTTCCTTGATTTAATTTGTTTATTTTCTATTTACGTGAATTTTGTCTCCATTTTTACGTTATATCTGCTGTTTCCGTAGTTTTTTGTACCTGCTGCCACTGCCGTTTTAATGTTTAATCAGCTTTCCTTGTTATTGCATTATTAGAGTACACATTTACCGACAATAACTTATTTCTACATTAAACTTAACCTATGCATGATTTGCTAGTCCACACTTCGATTGGCTTTGCAAGCGGAAAAAGAAGAACTTTTGCACACCGGTAATTTGGACAAGGAAGATATCATGTCCAAATACGAGGCTGAGAAACAAGAACTGCAAGAGGAAATCGAAGCAATCAGCCAAGTGAGTTTGTTAGAAATATATATTCCCACTGATATACTGCACGGATTGGAATATTTCTGATAGATCATTGAGTTTAATGGGTCCTATAAAAGTGAAGGAACGTGTGAATGATACACAACACACCGTAATAACTCCGGTAACCCGACGGTGGGGGCGAGATAATCTGACGACTGCCCGTGTGTTAACCCCCTTGGTTTTCCCATTTACAGGGATAAACATGAATATCCTATCATATCCTCAGTTAGTTTACCTTGAAACTGCTTGATAAATAGTTGTGTTACACTTTTACATTTAAATGTGTAAGTCTGGAAAAAGGAACTTCTTGAGTACTTCTTACAAAGTGGTTTTATTGAAAGGTTTAATTCACTCCAACCGGTGTTTGAGCACCATGACTTTGTAAAAGTTAAGAATCCTTGAACGGCACCACAAGCCCATAAACTTGCACTTTGCAACAAATACGATATAGTTTGCTATAGTCTGTAAGTCAGAATAATTAGGTTCAATGACAATGTAGAACAGTTTTAAAAACGTTTATTTTTACACGTTTCATTGATATCCTGTGACACTTTCATTGTGCAAGACAGTCAGTCTGAAAAATACTTTCCAAGATAAAACAAAGAAAAAGAACAACATAGGCGTATTAAGTTTCATAAATTTCTATACAAGTTTGTCCTTGAGGAATGTTGGCGCAAGGATAGCTGGCTCACCGTGCTTTCATATTTCATAACGGTGATCAGTGGCAGTCGGCTTGTGTTGTAAGTCAAATGAGATGTGTTTGTTTTTGCGAAAAGACATTAGGGAGGGACATTACTTTAGGTCAGAGGAAGGTTAAGTAATTATCACAGAATCATGGAAGAAGTGTGGCTTTACAACATATTCGTGTCATACGGGCAGTTTCGTTTTAAGTAAATGCTGGTGAGACAGTTAACTACGAAAAGAGTTCCATTGAGTATTTACCATCAAGGTAGGAAGTTATTGAAATGCATTAAAGCAGTCGTGGTCTTACACCTACCAGAAACGGATAGCATAGGTTTAGAATGTGCTTGATACTTGATTTATATCCAGCGATATAGGAATCATATGCAGGCCAGTTGTCGTATAATTAATATTCCATTGAATTGCTGCTAATTAAAAAATAAAATGAGCAACACCGACAGTGATGCCCACTTTCGACTAAGTCGATGGCATGCTTGGACTCGGCATAAGATAAACACAAATAGAATTCTTCGAGTAAGAACTCCAAAGCTAAATGGAGATTAGAAGTTTTATATTCCAACCCATTGCAGGAGCACAACGAAGCTTTGATTATGGCGGAGGCTGAAAAGCAACAGTGTCTCTTAATCAAGGAAACCGAGAAAAACGCACTTCAGGAAAAACTTGCAAACGCAATCCAAACCATCCAGGAGTTGGAAAATGAATACGAGAAACAAAAGAGACAAGCCAACTCAAAGACTGAAAAGGATAGGGTAAGCCAATAATATAATATATTGATACACGTTGGCTACAAAGACCACCAAGCATCTGCTATAAAATTCGGCCCGACAATAATTCGCGTTCTGTACAGGCAACGATCAATCAAATAACTCAAGAATTAAAGGACTTCCGTACACAATTTGAACTGGCTACTGAAGCCCACGAAAGAGAAATCAAAGGCTTAAACGACGCATGCAAGCAAGTCCATTCCATGAGGGATGCTGCATTGAAAGAGGTATATCAGTGCTTGACTAAGGCGTGCCTAAGATATACGTTAAATTAACTACTTGCTTCTAAAAAGGTTGAAGATCTGAAGTTGCAACTGAGAATGGCGGAAGACGCTAGAGATGGAGTAAGGAGGGATCTTATTGAGGCGCAGAGAAAGGTAAGTTAATATGAATAACTGTTTCCAGTGTCTTCTTTATTCCTAAACGATATCGGTGTTTTAACCTACAAAAGCCTTTTCCTTATAGTTCTTGGCTGTTATATAGCACGCCGGTATTTATAGAGTTTCTGTTTTGGAATGGTGGATTATGCGGAGGATTTGTCGAAAAAGCACAAAAAATAAATGTAAACCCTTTTTTCCTAGGTACGTGAAACAGAAGAAGCGAGAGATCGACAACGAAAGGAGAATTTGGAATTAAAACGCGCCATCAACGATGAGAGCCATGAAAAACAAACGATTTCCAAAGGCAACGAACAGCTTCGTACACAAGTAAAGAAAGCAGAACAGGAAAGAATATCACTAAAAGTGGGTCACATTCTATTTGCTGCGTTTAAAATTTGTCACTGTTACAACATTATTAAATCACTGTTTGTTTTCTTGTAGCGATCGAACGAAGAAAAGGACCAAAAGATAGTGGTATTGGACGAAAGTCGGGGAAATACACAGCGCGAGAATGCCGACCTCCGTGCTAGCCTTAGAGAGGTAGAGCGAAGCAGACTGGAAGCAAGACGAGAACTTCAGGAACTGCGTCGACAGGTATAAAAAACGTTTAATGCATAAAACGGCTTGCTTGTGATTGCCGTTACAATTCTGCAATCAGAATGCATATTAATTGGCGATTAGGTGAAAATGCTGGACAGTGAAAACACCAAGAAATCGAAAGAGGTCGAGGATCTTCAATCCCGTGTGTCCAATGACGAAGAGCGAGAGGAGGAATCCAGACGAGAATCATTCGGACTTAAACAGAAGATTGTTGCCACCGAAGCTAGCAAGGAACAGGCATTGAAAGAGGTAAACACTGCAAAATGTGGACATACATGATTTTGATTGACTTATTATTTAAAACCAATCGATGAATGAAAATCTCGCATAATTTGTGCTGCAGTTTTTGTTAAATTGATATTACAAAGCTTAATTGCTTTATTAACAGAACTCCATGCTTCAACGTAAACTTGCCGAGCTTGAAGACGACAACCGCAACAAGGAACGCGATTATTTGGAGCAGTTGGGTGAATCTCACACATCCATTAAACGACAGAAGGACGAGATAAGGAATCTGGTTATCAAAACCGATGAACTTGACGAACAACTTGCAGAAAACAAACTCAAGCTTTCGGCATCGGAGGGACGAGTAAATGGCCTTGAAAACGAGATTGTAAAGATTGAAGGTAGGGAAGATATTGAGAACATTTCAAATCGGCTGTATATTTATTGTCTTTTATATTTAGCAAACAAACGTGACGTTGAGTTCAAGCTGGGTAGCCTACACAGCGCTCTACGTAGAACCTTGGGCATATCTCGTCTTGGCCGAACTATGAGCCCGATGAGGGGAAGTTACAGATCACCGAGTTCATCACCTCACAGGTCAGTAGAGAAAACGTCCACTTGAAATAATATGTTGCATGCATTACTTCAAGTCAGTACTGATTTTATAATACACACATGATTAATTGTACTGCATAATGATGCCTGTGGTTACTGATGTATGTGAGTGCTGGATATGTTTACACTTTAAATGTCCAATCGTAGATGAGATTAGTTACGATAAATAAACTAAAATTTATAATACAGGAGATCTAAATCACCTGGAAAGGGATTCGACAACACTTTTACCACTACTACTGATGGAAAGGGCACACCCATTCCAAGCACTGGATCCCCGGATAGAAACAGGAGTTTCTCACCAAGCTTCAGACGATCTGCTTCTCCAACGTAAGATTTGATTGCTATTAATATTATTACTCATAATAATATGTTTGCCGATTTTAGCGGATTAACCAAATCATAACGATTTAGGTTTCCCTTACAACCAGTACCCTTTTATAATACAGCGGTGGTCCGCTTTTATCCAGAGAGTAAGAATATAAAAATGACAAACAAGCCACCTAAAACTCAATATTAGCTGTTATACACACTTATACTGTGTTTAACTTTGGATATTAACACAGGAGAACAGAGCAACTGGTGCAAGACATCGACCCAGAGGTAGTGCGTGCAGCACTCCGAGATTTCCTTCAAGAGCTCAAAGATACTCAGCGTGAAAAGGATGATACTAAGATCGAGGTTTCTAACTTGACCAGACAAGTAAGTGCTTCTGAGATTCGTATATTATGACACTGCAAGTTTGTCCCTCTTAGTGTGTATTGATTGTTAGGTATAAACTGACTAAGTCTGGGTATTTTATGTTATCCCTTCGATATACACAAACAAAAGATAGGAATTTATTAGAGTGTTTTTTATTTAAATCTTATCCAATGTGATTGTAGTTAATGGAGATGGAGGCAGACCGTGATCGCGTTAATCAGAGGCTCCAGCAACTTCAAAAATCGCTTGGCGAGGCGGAGGAAGGAAAGAGAGGGGCACATGGCCGCCTTGCATCGGCCCAAACCGCACTCATGCTGCAAGAAGAAACTATAAGGCGGAATGAACGCGAAGCAAAGGCAACCGCTGAGAAACTTGCACAACTTGAACGAACCCAACAGAACTCTGAAGTGGAACGTCGTACTTTGCAGGTAAAAGTTCATATTTGTTTTACCAGTGCCCAAGCGCTCCACGGTTTCTGTAAAAGTTTTAGTGCTGTATCTTATCTCTGTAAACTGTGTTTCTCTTTACAGCATTACATACAAAATATGATCGATGTTTTTGCAGGACAAGATTAACAAAATGAAAGCACAAGGAGCCAAGTGCGAGGCTGAGAAGAGGAAGCTAAAGGAGGCGTTTGAAGCATCTGAGCAGAGAGCGACTAAGCTTGAGTTGGCAAGGAGATCTTTAGAAGGAGATTATCAGAGAAGCAAACTCTCCTTGACCGACAAGGAAACTTCCAGTCAGGTGGGTGCTCTTAATATTTATTAACACTTTAGTTTAGGCTTGTTATAAAGGAGGTGAACTTTATACTACTAAGCATTAAATTGACAGGTCCAGCAGGAGCGCATTGCAAACCTGTCCGCCCAAATTCAAGATCTCGAGGGTAAATGCACCTCGCTTCAGCTCACCATCGACAGATTAAGCAATGCTCTGGCGAAAACCGAAGAAGGAGAAAGTAGCTTAAAAGACAAGGTGATAAGATGTTCTGATTTACCAAGAACAGCGAACAACGGTTTTGCGTGTGTGTGGTTTGTCTCATCGCTGGAATTCTGTTTTTGGTTTGCAGGTGCAGTCGCTATCTCTCTCTATGTCGGAAAAAGAGGCCGCTGCTACTTCCCTGCATGACAAGATTAGCCAATTGCAGAAAATGCTGACGGCATCCGAGCACGATCGCCGTGTTTTACAGGTATTACACAACATTGATTTTAAAAAACAACAGCTGTGTATGTGCACGGGAGTTACATAAAAAGCTTTCTCATAATAACATACTTGAGATATTCTTCATGACCATACATAATATAATAACAACATTGCCACGTTTTAATATGTTTCTGACCGTTGCCTTTTAACCAGGAGCGCCTTCAAGCCGCCCGCCAAACTTTAACAGACCTCAAGAAACAAAATGCAGCATTACAAGAGCGAGTCCAATCCAGTACACACGAAATGGAGGATTCTGAAGTCAGACGATCGGAGCTTGAGAATCAATCAAAGAGTCTGCAACAGGTATGAGAAACAATCATAACGCAATGCTTTTTATGCTAAAATATAGATCCCAATATTCCACTCGAAAATATCTGTGTTTTTTTATCTATACTAGTTATGAGTATGCATAAACATAACAGTTCAATGTACATACGACGTGGCATGAGTATATAGCATTATAAAAACAATGATGCAAACTCCACTTGTGTTATACATAGATTGATTGGTTTTCAGATGATTGCACAGCATCAGGAAGCAGAGGCCGGTGGTTTGGAGAGAATACAGAAACTTCAGGAAGAAAAGCGCATCCTGCAGGAACGGATTACTGGACTACAGAGGGCGATTGCTCAACTGGATTCAGAGAAACGCGAAACACAGAGAGGAGCGGTTCGACTTGAAAAGGACAAAACAGCACTTCAGAAAACATTGGATAAAGTATTTGTTAATTACTTCTGGATAAATTAACGCACCAGTTAAAAACTTAAAACGATATCTACAATACGGTAATTGTTCAGGTTGAGCGCGAGAGACTAAAGACGGAAGAAGAATCGATAAAGTTGGCTGACACAAAAGGGTTATTAAACAGATCTTTACGAGACATGGAATCGGAAATGGATGACGCAAGAAAAACCATCCAGGTAAATTGTCCCTGAAACAGTAAATCTTATCAGATTTAGATTCTGTGTTACATCTGTCATTTATGTAGTTTCGCATTTTTTGTCAATCGTAATGCTGATCAAACTTATGACTTGATCCTTGAATAGGCATTGCAAGTTCAACTTGCCGACAGCGAACAGACCAGTGCACAGCGATTGATTGACGTGACAAGTCGTCATCGGCAAGAGTCGGAACTGGAGATGGAGAGATTGAGAACCGCCCAAGTTCAAACTGAAAGAACACTTGAAGCGCGGGAGAGGGCACACAGACAGCGTGTGAAAGGATTAGAAGAGCAGGTGAGCTGTGTGGGCTAATGACACCGACTCTTATCAAGATCATATAAAAAATGACCGGGTAACGAAATTAGTGGTCGCTGGTTTGAAAACTTCCCAATAAACAATCGCGGGAGATTTAAAAAATATTACTTATGTAACTAAAATTGCCTTTTAAGATTGTAGTATAAAACTGAGGTTAAATATGGTTGGGTTGACAGTCAGTTACACTTATTCAACAATTCTAAATTACAGTTTCCACAATCGTCGTTCAGATTTCGATCATTAAACAAATCAAGACATTCTACTAACAGCAAGGGTTCGAAATCTTTCGCACATTTGTTAAATATCATCGTAATTAGAAGGGGCTTTAGATTCATATTAGGAATCGTGATTTGTGTATCATTTATAACAGGAAAAGTAAAACTGTCGTAGCCGACATTCATTTAGCATGTAACGGATGCTTACATGTAGGTGTAGTACCGGTAGTCGAGAGATTATATGTTGTACTTCAAAGTAGTATCGTTATATAACTGTGTATGTTCGTGTGCAGTCTTATGTAAACGTGTTTTGCATGTCGTTTGCAACGTCAAAAGTCATGCCTCTGTGGCTTGTAACCACCGGTATTGACAACAGCCGATTAACTTCGTCATACTTTTAAGGTTGCCACATTAAAGGACCAACTTACGCAAGAAATTCGCCGACGACAGCCGTATACTTCGCATCGGTAAATTGTCGTCAATATCTATTGTCTTCTGCAGTGTGCCAACTTGCTGTCGCTTTAAATGCGAACTTTCAGACTCGATTTTCGTTTGTATCTGTCATATGTGTACCAGATAATGTATTAGAAACACACAGTACTTTTTGCACAAGTTATATATAAATTTTAGCTTGTATAGATACACTATGTAAAAAAAGTTGATGGGCGAACCATACTTGCCGATAAACTGCACAACGGATAAAAATATAATTATAAATATATACATAGTGTATTATATATCGGAAGTACACTGTAAAGCTTGGATGCTTCACAACACTATCATTGATTTAATTGTTGTAAAATACGTAAAAATTTCTTTGCAAATTGTTATTGTATAAAACGTTGATTGGGTAAACCTAATCTTGTACAATCGTCCTGTAAAATTTCTTCAATTCGAAATCACTGTCCGCAGTTTACTATTAATTTCCGTACCGTTGCCTTTCGGCCATGGTGATTTTTCTATCGCTACATGCACTCTTTTATACGATTAGGTAACATATAATTTGTACAAATTAAGACAACACCACTGTAAAAATTGTAACCACCAAACCACCATTTATTATATAGCTTTTTCTTCGTGTTTATATGTGTATATTTTAAACGCAACTACTGTAGTGTATTTACAAAAAAAGAGTATATTTTTGCATAACTGTTTTATATTCTTTTTGTTACAAGTAATTTTTAGCTACGTAGTCCACAAACTTTTAGATTAATTTCAGAACGTGTGTAGGTGGCGATAATCCGTCCACTGCATGGCGCACTCTCCCCTGTTCCTTGTACCAAAATTACTTTCCAGATTACGTTGGCCTTTTCGTTCATAGAAACTGTATGGTATTTAAGTAATAAAAATGCTGTGGTGAAAATACCACCACGAAGGTAATATATTTTTAGAGTCGGCTTTATTCATCTTCGAGAAAAACATGCGAATGTTTATTATGTTCCGGTGTACTTAAATGTACGAATAAGTTATATTTAGATGATTAATGAGATTTTAGCAGTACTCTATGATATACATATAGCAGGGTTAGGGCTTTATAACATATAATAGGAGAGAAAATCCAAATGCCACCACTTCAACACGCCGAATATGTTGTTTGCATCGCCTGGGCAGTATATGTAGGACACGCGCCCAACACAGAGTGGAGACTTGAAAGAAGACGGACATTCTCGTGTCTAGTATATTTTGTAAACTCCGGTAATCCTCATTAATCTTTGTAGACGGCGCGTGGTGTCCTTTTAGCGAACTGTAACTGTCGGAGAGCGACAAGCGAGAAGAGTGCTGCATTATGTGAGGTGTCGGTCGCACCACCGAATGCCCATCAGCAGTAGGCATGGGTGGTAGGATTTATTTGCCTTAGTGACACGACCGTGTCGCCGCGACATCAGTACAGCATTTTCGGATGTATTGCCCGACTAAGCCATGACGTACACTACCGCGTAATGAACGGATTCACTTCCACAAATCCGACGGAGCGCCTCTCGTATGTTGACATCCACAAAACAATCTGAGAGTTAGTCTGCATGACGTAAACAATGTTATTGGTAATGGAGACTCTCGCACAAAGCTGCACTGGGAAATGTATCGAGTTGTGGTCATTAGATCACGATCTATAGGATTTTTGGTGAACTGTGATGGCAGTAAAAACATACCGCGGATCGATTTCAAGTTATAGTCAATATAATGGAGCCATGAACTTAGACGGAATGTTTTCAAATCCGCTTACCAAACGAGATTTGTTTGACAGTATTCAGTGAAATTCATAGTCGTGATTTAAACATCACGTGTTTAGTCGCTTGCTTGAAATCATGTTCTGTCTGAAGGTATATGCTCGAATAAAATAATATGGCTCCGACTACTGTAAATGTTCATAATACAGATTTGATAAGTTACCAAATATGACAATGTACATCTTAAAGACACTTATGCGTATGCATATCGGTATCAACTATTTTGGGAAAACTATTCGTCATACAAAACTTTTATAACGTTGTTTGTTGCGTATATGGTGGCATAGTATTTCCACTGTTTCTAATTATATAAGTTTTACCTATGAATGCTTCATTTTTAATCGGTGATTCTTAGTACAAGTTGCGAGATCTGCCGATTCGGATTGCGGTTACTAAAAATGCTCTGTTTACGCGCGTCAAGTAGACAGGGTTCACGTAATAAAAACGGGATTTTCAAGTTAATCAGAACTTTTACCGCGAAAGTAGTGACGGGGTTGGGGTGTAAACGGTGATAACTTCGTACCAGTTCATACTGGTGGGAATGGAATTTTGAAAACACACCTTGATTTGGACAAAAAGCAACCCTACTCCATATAAGGAAACGATATATCGCTATATATATATATACATGATTTTTGTAATGCTCAAATTTATGAGTAAAATCTTGTTGCTAAAATATTTTTTAACGGCTCGTGGTTAAAACTTTAGATTAGTAACAGCTTAAATCTCAGAATCCATAGTATTAACAACGAGCTCTATAGAGTCCACCAATACAGCATTAAAAATGAGATTTGCGTTCACCACCAAACACTAGGTGATGTCTACATAATCAATTCTGGATAAAATTTACAACGCAAACGTTTTTAAAATAAAGAGGGAACAAGAATTAGGGAAATGCCACCACACTGAAGGCCGCTACCGCAATGACGCGCCACTACCAAGAAATGACACAAATTATTAATAATACTCAATTATCCGGTCGGCTATTGTTGCTTGTCGGGCTGGTTTGTGTACTTTATTGTGTTTGGTGGCAACTTATATTACTGTAATTGCCACACAACAATAGCTCCAGTAACCCAGCCGTTAGGCACGCAATAATATTCTGACAATTAGGCAGTGACAAATCACGCTTATACACCGTAAGTTCTTAGACTTTCCAAAAACGCCCGAACGGATGATCGCCATCTTATCCTTTCACATTTCCATAGTGTTATATCAGCAAATAATGATATGATTTTGCATTTGCAAAAATGACGATCGTAAAACAAACAGCCTTCGTATTATAGGTCGGGTCCATTACATATTTGCATGTACAATAATAAAAATAATACTAAACGATCAACGCTCTTCAATACTACTTTAAAGAGAGGCGTAATCACAAAGTCAATAATCGCATAGCGAGCGACCCAGTGATTCAAGACCAGGGCCGAATCGGAAACGTGACAAAAGTGAACTGTTTATATGCTGAGGGCTATTACAGATGTTTATGTTAACTACCGTTGGTGGGGCCCGGTGCGACAATTACGAAATACATAAGAGCATTTGCGCTTGCATGCACATAAATAAAAGTATATTGCAAACTGCGACACCGCCGTGAGCACTACTTCGAAATAAATAAACAACTGACATTTCCAATACTTCAACTAACTTGCACGAAAGCCAAAAGCAAGTTGCATGGGCTAAAGACTGGTTGTCAGAGGTTGTCAGGTGAAAATGTTCGATGACAGCAAAATAGGCCGTCCCAACAGAGTATAAATGTTTGTATCTTGGTTTCGGCGCACTGTCAGTTTTTACCTACGACCACAAATACAAGGATATAGTTGTGTACATTAAAGAAGGTCAACATTGGAGATTCAGATTAAACGAAAACATTTTATACAGGTAATACGAAATTTGTCATGTAACTTATTTGAATATAAAAAATCTGTACATGACGTAATGGAAGATAGTTTGCAATATGTTAAACATGTATACATGACTAAGCAAGGGATTAAACTGCAGAGCGTTGTGCGAATATGTGTTGTAAATGCCACTTTTAATCCTCCGCCTGTCGATGAATATGTTTATTTTAAGATCACATTCATGGCGGCTCAGTACATGTCAAGCGGTTGTTGCATAGGTATATAGTAAGTTCACCTTTGTGTAGGCTACAGTCCATGCTCGAAATACGCGCCGGTGAAGTCGGTTGCGGTGAGATATCAAAGCTACTACATTTTTTGCGGTGCTAGGTCAATAGGTCACATTTAGTTCGTGCGGATTTAAGTTCGGATTGTAACCGCCTCTGCAGTGTGCAGTGTACAGGTCGAGTCGGCTGTCACCGACAATATCTGTAAGTGGTCTCACCCGGGCCAGCGTTGCTTAGAATTTAGCGCGAGGTCCTCAATTAAAGCAACTTAATAATAATTCTTGAGATATTAATTCACTGCAAACCTGCCATTTTAAATGTTTGAACTCAAGGCACGTGAATTTCCCGGTACCAGTTACTGGTGTAGATATCGCATGCTGTAATTTTGACTGTGGCATGTCGCTTACCGCACTGTTATAGATGTATTAACTTTAAAAATAGAACTTGAAGTGGGGTAGATGCTAATGCGGGAATAATTGCATTTTTAAACCAAGGATCCACTTTTCGCTAATTAGTTTGGAGTGGGAATTAACACGCGTATGGTTATGTAATGTCTTACGCTATGGGTGTTGTTCGTTAAGATTAACATATCTACCATTGAATGCCTGATATCAAAAAATGTTTTCGACGGAAATAATTAGCATTTAGTAATACGGAAAAGCATCGGAATTTTTAAGATTTTTAAACATAACATTAAAAGCTGATGACTACAGGTTACCGAGAACCTCGCCTGAAAGTGTAACCCAAACAGGTATAATGTTCATTAACTAGTATACTTGGGTTAACGAAGCATTATATTATCAATTATTTATAATAACGAGTTAGACCGGCTGACCAAGAGGTATAATAATTCCATCGGAAACTTCTAAAATCGGCTAATGTTGTGGACAGTTGTATAAATAAAAATTTTCACCCATTTATACTTGCTTGGAAAATGTAGTGACGTGTCCAAGTTGCTTAAAACGAAATACTTTGTAAAAATAACCGTATAAATCCGGTTAAAGCTAATTTTTCAAAGGGACATTTATATATGAATTTGTAGAGCGATGGTGACTTTCTCCTTAACATTGACATGAATTTAAACCTAGTCGACACATTTAGCGTGTGACGTCAACATCTACCGTAATAAAATGGTTAAGTTGTAATGTCACGTGTGAGCGCACTGCGCAAATGTATCTTGCGGGTTATATTTTTACATTCACATGTCGTCACCTGTGAAACGCATCAGACTGTCGCCGTATTTTCAAGCACGATCCTGATTAATCGAGGTTGTTGAAGCCGTGCCCTTCAAGCCAGGGTTGGGTCGTGGATCTCCGGCTCGCTTACATGCTTTTGCCCTCATTTCGTGTTGCCACGAAGCGGATATGTTTTCGTGACCGAGATTCTCATGTAATACCTTGCTGACCAAATGAATGCTACACCTGAGATTACGTCACGCTGTTATATAATTTAAAATTGTATTCAAAACTTTACGGGATTGGCTGCGGCGAGAAATAACTTATTTGTGTGCGATCCGGCCATTTATTTACACCAGAAATATCGTTGTTTATTTGGGTTTTTGCTGCAGTGTCGTTTAAAAGTATTGTATTTGTGCTTAAATAGCCACGATTTCAAGCGCCGGTGTAGCACCAACCTTAAATTGCAATATGAAGAGGTGTTTTTTTGCACAAATGCTTCAAAAGGTCATGCTTCACATTTAAAGATCAATCGTGACCAGCAGAAATTATATAGGGTGTGGACATGAGTTATATGGCAAAAAGTTAGGAAAAATTACACTAAACTTTATCAATCATCCTTTTTAATACTTTTGAATACGACTAATCGTTATAGTGACATTTAATAACATGTCAATAGTTTATTAAATGCCACTACTGTAGAAATAAAAATAAAAAAAACGATTACCCGACCATGTCCCAACATTTAAAAATACATTTAATAATTTAAATTAAATTAGCCTTGCAGTTTAATATAATATTTGTAAATGAAATCGTTAATCATTTTATCACCATGCGATAACAAGAGACGAAAAGCTGAATCGCCATTTTGTCATAAACAGTGTTCGAAGATTTCATTGTGAACCGAGTAAAATCTTCTAGTGTCAGAGAATATAAGATGCACATACGCAACCAATACATTTACAAGGTTATCTCAGGTATACAAATTATTTTTACTTACTAATTAAATTTACAAATTACTTTTTTTATAAGATGGACTGATATGATTTTCTTGAGACACAATTTTCACGGCGAAAGCGGCAAAAAAACTTGAACAACACTCAGATTGGCTAAATAACATATCCAGCCACCCTTCCTCGCATTTGGAAATTTCCCGTGTGAAATACAACCGGTGGAACAACGTTGTAAAGGGTCGCATCATTAGCTTCATCAAGCCGGATTAAAATCGCGTCATGTGCCGTAATAAGCTGTAGACGACCCCGGTCAGTCTAGAACCTTAGCGATTCGCTATTCACATGGATTAAACATTAATGTCATCAATGTAACTCGGATATTTTTTAAATCTAAATTTAACTTGGTTTTCCGCCTTTGTGCTTGAGGGACTCGCACATCGTGTCCAGTTTTTACCTTTTTAGGAAGCAAAGAAAGGAAATAAAATGATGAAATTGAGAAAAAACTAAACACATAAAACGTGATCTCATAAACCGTGTTTTTTTCGTATAAGAGTTCAAACTATATTTGGAACTAAAGTACTACTTCAAGAAGTAAATGAATTTTTTTTATGTAAAGCGAGTATTTATAGTCACACTTGTAGTTAGCCCTCCATTAAGACACAATCCATGACAAATAACCGCAAAAATAAAAAATACTAATTTTCCTGCTGACAAATGATGCTTTAAAAAAGTAATTACGATTGATTATCGTCCAAAGTCATGCACGACTAACGAAGTCACACCGATTACAGTTCTAGCATCACACACCCTGAAATATTAGATGAAATGGATCACAACTTAATCGTTGTTGAACAAGATATCAAGATAAGATAGCGACAATCAATAACAATAGCTGCACGATTTATACCCGCACCCGCAAACGTCTCTAGGAAAAGCTACTGGTTTCAACCGCATATTATATCAAGCAATATATCAGCGAGCATTGACGCAAGGCTGCGGTACGAACCGTGTTAGTATTCGCCCAAATCCACTCCGGTACACCGCATAACATCGCCCGCCTTCCTGTTGCAGTAACATACTAAACATCTGAAGTTAATTCAAAAACAATTTTTTTGTTTCTATAAGGCTGAATCAACTTCCGGCACAATTTACTGCTTTGCAAGCGTGCAATTCCGCCGCCCGTAAAAAGTCGTAAAATATGTTATTATAAAGAACGCACCAGTTTCATTGGTAACCTTGTTACGAGTTTCGTGAACTTTTTAGCTGATGAACTCAATGAAGATATAACCCTTCAGCGAGATAACAATAACGATCCTAAATCAAAATTGTTTTCGCGAATCATGGTTCAAAATACGATTGGTCACACATGACCCATATCTAAAATATTGGCCATGCGAAATTGGCTTTGCAAATAAAAGATAAACATCATATTTGTTTAGAAATTCAAGTTGAGGAAACCCATCTGCCAAATCCTGTCAAGTAAGTAGAAACACCTACCTGCCAACACAAATAAGCATGGAGATAAAAACACGAGCAATTTTAGCTACTTTTGTTGCCATGGTTTACTAACTGTATACTCTTATATTGCAATTAAACGGAAAGGTTATGACCCAATCATAAATCTACCACATCGACCATAAACAAACACAGTTTCCATGAATTTTAACCCGGAACTTGCAAAAATTTTAGATAAAATTCTGGAAAAATTCCTGTAAAATCTCCTCACAAAACAATGGCTTGCTTTATAATTTAAACATAGACGTAGTAAAGATGCACAGCGTTGCATCATTAAAACAGGCGACAAATAAGCAACTTGAAAACAAGGAAACTTAACAAAAAAATATTGTGATATCGTAGGATTTTTTTCAAATTCATTCATATTTCTTACTTGAAACCTTAGTTTGACTTGAAATGTTTGTGTAGATTTGGATTCACCAAGTGGGACTGTCAGTCATCTCTACTTTCTCATGTGTATTTGTGCTGCGCATCGAACGTTCATTTTCAAATCCAATTTTGTTGTTTGGTTGCGTGTACTTTTGTATACAATTACGTGTATTAGCAGTTCGTACTGACTCGCAAGTATTTTGAGTGGACTATGGAGGTATGCGGCAACGACAAAGATTTGGTACACTAAACGCACCGCGTGTAATTTCACTTGTTTATCAACAAACTCATCGCGGCAGTTTCGACACAGAACCGTGGTCTTCGCATGCACGATTCATTACCTCACGGTTTCGAAAGAAACCAAGTTTGTTCGTTATGTTTGACCTACAAATCGAATCTGGTCCAACAGGCAAGGGTTAAATATGTCAAAATGAATTATAAGAGTGGAATAGTATTGCGAGAACACGGAGTATTTTAGGACATCCGGGGATCTAAAATAATCTTGGTACGGATGCAAGGTTGGCTTGTACAATAGCTTCTTTGGAAGTATTATCGTGATGATATATTTGGGAGCGTTGCTGATGCGGCTGTAATTTTAGTTTGGCGGTTGATGTTGCGGTGGTTGGACATCCGCATTAAGAGAGGTGCATGGAATGGCCCTTATTTACAAGTGATCAGCGTGAGGCGCCGATAACGGCTTACGTAACTAAGAAAACTACGAGCAAGGGCGCGTCATACCTTGGACTCCGATGGTATCTAACCAACAAATTCTTGGCTGTGGTAATGGACTGAATAAGGTAAACAGCGCTGCGCGAGAAAATGTCTCTTCACGTTGAGGGTGTTTTCCTCACGTCTCATTTAATTACTTCGCGAGGTAAAGTTTCACTGTACTACGTAATTAAACACGGCACTATGGATTCCATTCGGCACTTGTTAATTACATCATCCACACTCGATCGGCGTGAATATGCCCACCTAAATAATGTATATAAGCGACTCGTGTCTCAAGTTATGCAGTTCGTCCAAGCGAGTTCCCAAGCATCCGGTCGCTTGCAAATAGCCGCATCCGCTTCCTTGCCTTGGGCTTATTCCCAAGCAGCTCTGTCCGTGATCACCGGCACAGCTTGGTAGCAGCTAAATAATGGTATGAATAATCGCCAGTGATTAAGAGAAAATAGTGCAGGTACGTGTTCGGTATCCAGACGTGTCCGCGGGGACAAGATTTATATTTAGACCCAACCTTCAGAAACAACCGGTATACGTCAAAATGATGAATTAGAAAAAATGATGACTCCGCAGGAGTAGAATAATTGGAAAGTTCATGAATATAAATAAAGCCTGTATCTTCTGGGCTGGACATAATACATTGCGGCCGATGTAGCCGTATCGCACGGCGAGAGAGCGTTATCCATCAAAAATCTATTTTACCTCGGTCGCCGCAACCTCGGAAAAGCCTAGTGATCGAAGAATGCCAGCGAAGTTATTTAGCTACGGGCAAGCGTTATGTAACTTCGACCTACGTAAGTTTCGTAACAACCGACAAACAATCAGAGGGCGGCGAACTTTTTTTTCGCCAGTATAAAATTTGCGACTGTTCAGTTCAGACCAGCAAAGCAATAGGTTACGGGCGATCAGCAGTTTTGACATGGTTGTCGGAAAGTGCTTCAATTTCGTGGAAACTTACGTTGCGACAATAATGAGACGAAGTGGACGATCACGGCGGTTAAAGCCGTTATAGACGATTGCGGGCTTTTAGTCAGCAACTTAGAGCCATCATATAATTTACTTTTATATTCTTCTGCAGTGATTTAACGGTTTATAACTGCTCTGAAATAACCGAAAGTTGTATCTTAAAACAACTCACAAGTGAATATTCATGAAGACGATAACTGAAGCTGTCAACTCTGAAAAGAACGAAGTCATGAAGCCAGATTTTGTGGATTCAATTTTCTATAAAATAAGCGACAAATTTCACCAAAATGAAAAATGCAAGAATGCTGTATTGAGCAGAAGCACACGAGAAAATATTATCTCAAAGAGAAAAGATTTTACCGACCTGTCCACTTGTAGCAAGATGATTCAAGCAGATGTAGAAAGTGTTGGTTATACAGAAGAATGCTGCTGTGCATCGAAACACCACATATCATCAGACAGAGAATTCCCCAGAAAAAAACTTGCAAGCGACAAGTGCATTGCTACTAAGGTCTGCAGCACATACAACGTGACATTCAACGTACCTGCCTTCTTCAAATTAGGTAAGTTGTGTGTTTTTATGCATTTTTGTTACTACTATTTAAGCACTAGGCGTTAAATGTCAACACACACCTATGCCATATATACGTGAGCGTCGAGACGAAATCTGATAGGGAGAGTTAAAGAGTATATAACACGTTATGAAAATAAGATCGCGCTATAAATAGCAAAAAGATAAACTCTTGAAGTGTTAAAACGTTGGAGAACGTGCCGGTAAAATTATACCTGTTTGCATCGTGGCTGCGGTGAATCAGGCCATAAGTTCAGGTTTTAAAATTTGGTAATTAATCGTCTCCCAAAAGGGATGTAAAAGCGCGGAGATCGACATTGGTTTACAGTCTTGCCCGTGTTAATCCCATATTCGTGATCGCGGCCGTCCGCGCCAAACACAGCCCTAGTTCTTGGTCTTATGACATAAACATATGATTACATAAGTTTGGGAAACAGTCAGTCGAGTAAAGGACGTTACTGTCACTGTGGTAGAACAATCCAAATCACAAGCGTATATTCCGTGTTTATATTAAAATATTCATTAACGCTGCTGATATATCCCGGATGAGTAGTGACGTGTCATTATCGAGTCTCCAATCGCACATTATCGGCAATACATCACGTGGTCATACTTGCTATTTGTTTACTTGCTTTTTCTTCCCAATGTTGACGGTAAAATCAAGTACACACGCGCATGCTACTACCGCAAATTTAAGAACCATGGGTGCGAAAGTTTATAGATAATATCTGCATTTGAAATGAAAAATTGAGTAAATCGTCAGGAATGTTATATAAAATTTTGAATTGATTGTATACACATCATACATTATGGCATGTTTGCTAATAACTTCGATCATCAAAGATAAATATCAAAACCAAAAATGGTCAGATCGGCATCAATATTAAAGCCTATGACGCATACTGATTGTCAAGGTGATCTACAATTATAATTTCCATATTGCAATAATAAATTCTTTTGCAGCACTATTTGTTCTTCTGATGGACAAACTGACTGTGTCGGCGACGCCACTTTTGCAACGATTATCATACGAGGGAGATTGGCCGGTGCAGTACTCACAGCTCACAGAACAAGTGTTACCATCAGACGGTCAACTACAGTGGCTTGCGGAAGATGGGAACACCAAGCAGGCAGTGACCGACTTCATCCAACGTCTGACGGATCAGACGATCAGAAATAGACGTTCAGCCGGTCAATGTGATTTCACCGTGAAAAAGCAACTTCTTGGACTCACAGAACATGCATTAGACAACGCGGTAAGTAAAATATATCGAGTTATTAATGACAATTTCATAATGCTATAACGCGTCTTCGAGTGGAGCGCTAACAACCTTTCAATTTATAACAAATATTTCTCAATTCAGAACGGATACCGAAGCCCGCGCAAACGGCACGCACCGATACGAGTTACGTCGAAATCGTGGGGAAGTTTCTGCCAGTTTGTTCATGACAGACTCAAACAAACTTACTGTCAAGTTCGCTATCATCCGCTGTTGTTCGGAGACACCACCGACGATGTTTTGTTCTCCGTCGAATCTATGCTTTTGCTTCTTCAACAAGAGGTGTGTAGTTTATCTACGTGACAGATTATGTTGGTATTTAACTGGCCTATAACACGCTTATTACGTAATCATCAATCATACGTAATTGTAACTCACACGTATTCATTCGCAATTTCTCTTCCAGATGAATGTCGTCTCGGCAAACGACCCAACGTTCAGCTACGGACACTTCCATAGAGAAATGGCGTGCCCGAGTGTAATACAAAACGACAGAGAGGCAGTTCGGACAGTCGTAAACGACCTGTACGAAGTTGGTATACTTCTTAAGAAAACCTGCTTGGCTCGTTAGCGCGAAGCCCTGGTTGTGCTGAAGTGAAACCACCCTATCCACCGTCTTCATTCTGTTGAACAGTTTCAACAACAAAGTTTCTTTTTATATATTTATTGTTTCACGATCATTCTACTTTGTCGTCTCGTACTTCGTAAAATTGTGCATGTCTGCACGTATATTTGCACACTATTTTTTTAAATGACATCTTGCCTGTAATAACTAAACCAACGAGCTGCGTTTCTTGGACGTTGTTATGTTTCGACGTGCATGCTCATTGTACTGCCACTTCGTTGTTGTTATGTAGTAAACCTTTACGAAAAGCCGAAACTTGCCCAAAAGTGAATCCGAATACGTACCTTTTCATATCAAAGCATTCTAACGGTACCATCATTGTTTGTTACGCGTTTTGCTGATAATACACACAACCACTGTACTATTTTAAAACTTTCTTATCTTGTTTTGAAAGAGAAACTAGTTGGAACAGCCATACCTGCAAGCATAAAACATCAGCTAACAATGATATGCCTGAACAACTACTTGTGTAAACACAAGGTGTATCTCTAGAAATGGAGAAAGGGAAGATGTATGATAGATTAGAAAATTGGATCAGTCGCGTGGAATCACTTTTAATGAAAAGGCTAATGAATGGTGTAAAGGAGAAAAATTAATTTCAAATTTTGGACTGAAACCTACAGAAGCATCATACAGAAGCACCATTTGTTAAATAGTACAGAATGATGCTTTTAAACAAGTCTTGATCAAGATAATGATCGAGTTGATCGATGATATAATTCATAATGTTAGGGATGACACGGTACCAAAGGTTATATCATATGATTAAGTCAGATAATACACAAAAGCCTTTGTTTCAATTGAATGACCAAGACTCTCGATGACTGACCGATAAGACTCAACACAAAGATCTGTCAGCTTAACACAGTTAAAACAAGGAACACATTATATGTGACGTAAGTCAGACAATCCGGCAATGAAAACACATTCCACGAAACTTACGCAATTGTATAATAATTCCCATTGCCTGAAACGAATTCCTTGTAAACGAGCAATTGCATCGAAAACGGTATAGACGGTCCGTAAATTGAAATAATTTCTTAATAAATAAACAAGATGAATATGACAAGACTCGTAGGGAAATGTCACTCACTTATAAGCCTAAATTCAACCCATCCGCCAATAGATGTCTCGCTGATGCTCAGCATAATTGAAAAATAACGAGATAAATAAGACGATTTTGATGACTATCCCGGCAAGCAGTTTAGGCCACGAACCCGCTCAAGATTTATATTCCAGCAAATCGGCTTTAAATTCGCAGTAATGTTGCGACAACAATTTCTAGTTATATAACATATGAGAGAAAGAAAAAAAAGTGCTTTTAGAGCTGCTATAGAACTTTTAAAATTTCATTAAAACCAAAATATGGAGATGTAAAATGGGATTATACAAATTTCTTTTACGTTTGAGTTGCCTAAAATGTCAACGTAGCTAAAAATTAAAGGTAAAATCTATATGGGAAATCAATTGACAAATATTGATGAAATAAAACATCTCACAGTGCTCAATATCGAAAGTTAGAGACTTTGGATGCAAACCACCATTTTCAGTAATCATTCAGACCTCCCTCTTTGATCAGAGGCAAACGATGTATAGATGCTTGTCAGTAATGTTTCGTGTGCTTAAAAGCGCTATTACGAAGACATAACGTCAACAGTGGACCTTGGTTAATCGCAAACTACTGAGACTTTATATTTTATCTTCCATCGTACGCAGGGCATTATGCGCAATTATTAAATTTGTCCGGATACATCAGAAGGAAAAAATGGAAGTTATATAACTTTTCGATGCAGACATGCACAGCATTTGGCATTTTGTGTAGTTTGTTCCAAATTATACAAAAATTCCACTGACTTGATAAAGAGACAAGGTAATGTTTGTTGTTTTTTTTATAATTATATATTTTTGTACAGAGCTAAGTTTTCAACCCATGATGAGTTCGTCACTAAAAATTTTCATGTAAATAAACTGTATATGAATTGATAGTTTTAACCGCTCGACCACACTACCACGTTAACACCAGAACATGAAAACCGATGAAATACTGCCACCACGAGGAACAACAGTGGAAAAGTGTACATGGACTTGTAAGAAACTAATAAATGCCGTACACGTATGAATCATCACTTATAGTAAAACCACAATTGTTTAGGTGCAATGGAACAACATTGTAGTTTTTGGGGAATAATTTAGTCATTGTTGAGAAGAAGTACTGTATCGGCTAGTACATAACTCACAAATAAAAATATAAAGTAACTTGAATTTGTACGATTTTTCGTGGTTACATCAAACGAAATGCTTTTTGTACATTGGCGTGAGTCGGTTTAATTTTTTTTTATTTCGGCGCATATTATAAAGTTTTAGCTATTTAAGACAAATTATTAAATATTAAGTATGGTTACTTAATTATTTCCACCTAAAATGGAAAACGGTAGACATACCTGTCTAAATATTTTTTGCGAAAAAGAAAATGTTTAAACGGTTACACGCTAAATCTGTTAACATATAGGAAAGGAACCTCATACGAATTAATAATAATATAACATTGCTAGAACAACAAGTTTTGCTACAAAGTACCGTCAGTTTTTTTTATATTTAAATAGATAATAAAACAGAATAAAAACGTATGTCGTGCCTTCCAAACCACTCCGGTGAGTCACTGCATATTGGGGGGTTATGATGACTCCGTTTGGGTCTATCAGCTAAGAAAAAAATGGTTTAAACACGCCTAGAACGCGTGATCAAACTTTCAGGCAAGTTCTAATCGATAAGACAACTTTTTCCCGTTCAAATATGCGTCACAAATAATATCGGTCCGTAGTAAGATAAAAAAACAGAACAAAGCAATATGTGTCTTCGTAGGCAATACATACTGCACGGCAAACTTAAAAAAATATAACACTAAAATTAAATATAAATAGTAGAATTCTACGATTGCCATACCTTATTGCACGATTCATTGTGTGACTTTTTCCCTCCGTTCAATTATTATGTGGGTGTACATTTTTGCAATTCAACATAAATAAAAGTTAAAAATTCAGTAAACTGGCAATGATTTGGAATGGTAGGGGAACGTAGAAGTGTAGGAATTTAAAGCCACAGTGCGTTGCTATGAACATCTCGTTTCAAAACGAAGGGCGAAAGTTCAAGTTTTCGAAGCAACTCTGTACACTAAATAAACACTACAAAATGTAAAATATCGATCACCTCGGGAGAGTATACATCGCACAAAATGTTGGGAATGACATACACTGCTTAAACTTAAAATGCGAGACTTGGGGTTAGGGAAATTTCACCCTAAACTAATTAATGTAAAAACCTATGTTTTGGGATAGTTGTTTAATAATAAGGTGCTGTGTGATTAAAAATGAATACAGATGATGAAGTGTTGCGAGATTAAGTGATATAATTTTAAAAAGGGAGAAAAATATAAATAAAAGCAGAGAACCAGTTCCGGCATGTTCATTACATCAGTGAAGTGGTTTTCTTACGAGCACTTCAAAAGTTGACGACAGGCGACTGAAAAGCAGTTGAGAAGCCAAAATTGACCCATCCTTTTGTAGATTTGCTGATGGCGGCCGCTTGTGACGATTGTCTACACCGCAAGAGCTTACGTTATCATCGAACTAAAATAAAGCGAGTATGTATGTATTGCTGTGGCAACATGTACCGATCAGTGTCAGTACAGGTGGCAAGATGACGACCATCCATACGAGAAAACCGCAAGCGAGTGCTAAAAATGCACTGGACTTGAGATTATCTGAAAGACATGCTCTTGACAGCATCTTGTAGGATACTCATGTCGAGCTTTAGGAGTTACAAGAGCGTGATTGTCGAAGATCCAAGTCATTAAGCCGACTGCTGCGTTTCGTGCAATAAACATTAGATAGGCGAGCAACGAGTACATGACCATTCTTTTCTTGTATACTGTACTGTTTTGCGGTTTCAGAACAAATTTAACTGTAGTAGCCTAATATATAGCTATTTTTATTAAGATACACTAAAACAACATTAATAGCACGCTTAGACCACGAGGATTTTGTTCAAGCCTACAATTTCTGTAAATTTTCGACAAAAGGTTTTTTGAGTAAAAGACACCAAGCAAGTGCTTCCTTGCAGTATGCTACTGCTGGTAACGATCACGGTTATTATGAATGCACATTCGGCAATGAGCAAGCTTGATGGACCTGAAGTCCTCCATTCTAGGTAAGATATACTTTTAACTTCAGATGTAGATTACATACATTATTGTCTGCGGCAATATTCCTGTGTTAAATAAACGGATGACTAACTACAGGTATATGAGAACTATGCTATCTTGTCACCTATGGAAACTTGACGGTATAGGTCAAGTCGATTTAAGCATATCTTTCCTATATATCACAGACTAATTTCATCTATACGGGGGTGTGTATAAATGCCATTTTATATTACCAGACACCGGAGGTCTATCCCATCGCTGAGTGACGCAAAGATAGTTATTGATAAACACAACGAATGCAGAGCAACCATTGGAAGCGAAGGGGAGGAACCGATACCCTCAAATATGCGAAAAATGGTAATAAATTCAACATAATTTGATTCAATATTTCGTGTTTATATAGTATATAACAGATGGTTAATTACGAGTAAATGACAATGTGGTCTAAAGGTAACTGCTACCACGGTAAACCCATATACTAGTATTATGTAAAGTGGGTTACAGTTATGTATGCAGTTGGGCCGAATATTTACTCCCGGTGGAAGACAATTGACAAATGATTTCGTGACCCGGATTACTATAGTTATTAAAGTATGTTGCATATCGTTTTTTTGATCAACCCTTTAATTGACTAAGTTCAAGTACAGTTCGCTGTGCCTGGCGTAGGAACACAATTCACTATAGCCAGAATCCAGCACAATTCAGTTGCTTGTCCGTCACCGCAACGCGATCTAACTGTACACACTGACAGGATATTTTCTTAAATTGCGTTTCTCATAAAATTTATCATATCGGATAATCAAACTGATAAAAAAACGCATTAAAAACTTAATTATACAAAGCCTAAACACGGGATACGCCCATGTTTATCCTGATTGGTAGGATAGCATATCTTGCAAGCATTAGTCAGTATTCTGTGAGCTTACAGTTAGGTTATAAAATTATTGCGATATAATTATAACATAATCTTTAATATAGCTTACTGATGCACAATCAGGTATAAAGGTAGTCAAAAGTGGGAGAAACTAGTTAGTATGACCGCCGTTCTTGATATTTACACTACACGAGTGATATAGTCAGTTCACGCTGATAAATATACGTAAAGGTCACATTATCAGTCAAGTAGCAGAGATATAATATAGATACAACCACGGTAACAACTAGAGATGCAAATAAATAAACTTCAACTGATGATTATGTAACACTCGAAAGTGTTCACGGGTTGTGCTTAATAAATCAAGGAGTTAAACGTACTGCTATATATTAACATATATTTGTGTTATTATCGTACTTCTATATATTAACATACACTGTAAAAAAATCGTAAATTTACCTTCAACAATTTTTCAATTGGGACCCATAATAATATGTAATATTTACATGAAATGTAAAATTTCTTAAATTTTTTTTACAGTGTATAATTGTGTAATTATCGTACTTCTATATATTAACATATATTTGTGTAATTATCATAATCAAATCCAAGTAATAGAGGATCTATTTACAGACTTGGGACGATGGTCTTGCAGTGACATCACTAACATATGCGAAGAAATGTAAGTGGGGACACAGTAAGCTCGGAGAGCGTAAGACGAAAGTATGGTCGGTAAGAACTTACTATACTATTGTTAAATTACCAGTTATCATGTGGCTGATTTCATAATAAGGGTGCTTTAATTATTCTTGCTTTTGATCATGTTATATCTTACTTAGCTATACAGGTCATATGCTCCTTTTTAGAAAGAAAATGGTGAAAATCTATGGGCAGCAACCGGAGACCTCGCTTTTAATTTTGACCCAGCGCGACCAGTTCAAGTCTGGTTCGACGAATACAAAGATTACGATTTTGACAATCACACTTGCGTTCCCGGAAAGAAATGTGGCCATTATACTCAAGTAAGAGAATGTAGTCTGGTAATGCGACAGTATAACTCTTACTAAAGTAAATATACAGAAATGATTGTTTTGGTATTAAACCAAGGTATAATAACAAGTAAGATATAGATGTCTTTACTGTTTCAGATTGCGTGCTTACATTTTATAAAGGATTCTGTTATTAAACTTCGGTTTCGCTAAGTAATGTCAATGTCTTCACTATTTCAGATAGTGTGGGCGCAATCCTATAAATTAGGGTGTGCGTGGACAATGTGTCCAATGCTTCGGGCGTATGGTCAAGTAATGGAAGACGCGATGTACATGGTGTGCCAATATGCGCCGGGGTAAGCATCCTTGTTTAATACTAGTTATGGGAATGTTTCATAAGTCGACTAACAACAGGGGCAATGTTTTGGGCGAAAAACTGTACAAAATCGGTGATCGATGTGCAGATTGTGGCTCATACGACACCTGTCCTGATGACGCCTTGTGCCGTGAGTAGAATATGAGTTTATATTTTAGTGACGTTTGGTGTTTAAGGTAAAATTGTGAATGTTTTTTCAGATAATGCAGAGCGTGATAAGATAATTCCACTGGACCAAAATGCAGGTTGGAATTTTAAATACCGACTTAAACAGATAAAGTGCATGTGTTATTAAACTTTAATTCGCTTAATTAGCGGTGACAGCGGGCGTTCTGGTCGGAGTTGTATTTGTTCTGCTTGCTGGCGGGATTGGTAGTTATTATTGGTTCACGCATTATGCAAATGACTCGACGATGTTGCTGGCCTGGCGCAAGCGTCGACGCGTGTCATCAGTGGTTGATGTGTAAGTTTGTCTTGTGCGTTTGATTATTTCCAGAAATGTTTACCAATATCTGAAACCGCGTTTTATGCTGCAGGGATTTTAATAAAAACGGAATCAACGAAGGTAAGGGGAAGAAGGAAAGTTGCAAGACTGAAAATGTGAAAAACGAAAACGACACCATCGACCATCCAACAAATCTTACTTCTGAAGAAAAAACGACGAATTTGAGGCCGAAAAGCACAGAATGAACAGAAATGACACTGAGTAATGTAGAAACAGTTTGATTGCATTTTAAAACTTGTCCACAAGACGTGTGAGTCTTTCGTGCCCGAAACTGCAGTATTCAACTTACTCTCGAAAAGTCAGAACGGCGATGCTGTGAGTTTAGGAATAAAGCCTGTTAAATACATTGTATCGCCTGAAAGTTCCATTTCTGCTTTATCTTATATGATGTCCTATTAGACTTTACGCTTTGGTTGCAATGCCGTTTTATTTAATGATTGATTATGCATCATGTAGTTTTTAATTGTTTTCAAATCAGTATTTTTCTCCTGCGGTCGCCGTAGTCCCCATATAGGTCGTGAATATATAATAGCGTTAAATTTAATTAAAGCAACCAAATATATAGTATTTTTGCAGAAAAAATAACTGCGTTAAGTCAATCCAGTTTTAATCGCCATCATGGCCTCACAATTATTGATATTCATGTCACCACATATCGCTGAACCACATATTTATTATACATACTTATGATATACAACATACATTTACGGGTTTGGGGTCTGAATGAGTTTTGGCAGATTATCTAATCTAACCCACCGTTTAGTTATGTATAGAAGTTTAATATTGTGTTTAACAACCTGAATCTTTCCATTTAACGAGCAATGGCATAAATATATGTGGTTATTTCCTTTTATTCGTTTTTTTACCAAAATATGTGGTTGTTTCCCTTTTATTCGTTTTTTACCAAAACATGTGGTTATTTTTCTTTTTAATTTTTTAACTAGGACCGTGATTAGCTCGCCACTAGGTCCGTGTGTTTTAGGCTATATATGAATCAATCACGGTAAGCATTTGGACATGCCATCATTCAGTGTCGGTTATTCCCAGTAACAATACGAATATCTCCAATATTGATGGATGGTTGGAAGTATAGTGACTCTACATCGGCGTTTTAAGTTTAGCCCTGAAGTTTCGTTTGATTTGTGTAGAGCTTTGTTAAATAAAAGTGTTTATTGTGTGCTAACCGACTAATTTGTTGTTAAAAACAAATAGATTTTGGCTTAAAATAGAGAATATCGAACTTGGCCTTTGATTCACAAAACACAAGCAAGGTTAATATTGTGAAATATCCAAGTATTTATTTCAGATTTTTGTTTCGGTACAGTTATGTAGATGCAAGTAGCCTAAGTGATTATTGATAATAAAACAAAAATACAAACAACAACCAATTAATATAATTAAACTTTTTAAAAGAAAAAACAAACATTTTATAGGCAGGCCGATAGTTAAAAACATTTGGATATATAATTCCGGGTTTCATTGGTTTACGTAAGGCTCTTAAGATGGTGCACAACCAATTAAATAGATTTTTGTGTGCGGATCTGACGTGTGGCTGGTACGGTCGTGAGGCCGAATGGTTAACGCGACCGATACTTATACCGACTCTTATATATAAAAAAAACGGTCCTAGTGACGAGCACATCATGGCATCGAAACTTAGATCAGTAAAAAAATCTGAGTGTGGCTGTACGGTTATGTGGCCGAATGGTTAACGTGTCCGATACATATAACGACTTCCATACAAAAACGGTCCTAGTGACCATCCCATCATGGGTTCGAAACTTGGCTCGGTGAAAAAAGTAACAGATGTGTGGTATTTGCCGTTTAAATGAGCGTTTTGCTGTGTAACAGTGGAGGTGATTCCCTAATCTTGATATACGTATTTGACGCTAGTGTTTCTCGTTTAGCTGTGTAAGTTATGAAATAGCTGAGCAGAGCTTCGTGAAAAAAAGATGTTGTTTGTGCATTTTCTAGCCATTTTGTAATAAGTTCCCAATGTATGGAGGAGTGTCACCTCGAATTTTTTAAGAAAAATTTTGGTTTTAATTGCAAACCCCAGATTTTTTAGGTTTTGGAAAAAAATCTAAGCCATTTTATGGTTTGAAATGTCGTAATAGGATAAAAGATTTATCTTTATCCAGTAAATGTCAAAATACAGAAATATTATCACACGGTCGGTTTCGTTGTAATACATTAAGCCCATTGTCGCTTATCGAGCAACTATTGCAGTGCGATTTACATGAATAAGATGGATACGTTTTTACTTTTTTTAACCCACTAATCGCTTGTGTTTAGACGGCTTCCACTAAGGGTATTGACGACGAAACTGACCAAATTGTGGATAATGTGATCCCACAACCTGTCGGTTTAAGACGCTGTGACAAACGCCTGAAACATGTGACGGAACACTATGCATCTAAAAATAAAGACATAAAAAGGACTTACCATTACCAATTATTCAGAACTAGGTAATTCATTCAATATTGAATCCATAAATCAGCAGTTTTAGAAGTGAACAGCGGCACATATTGATGTTAGAAATTTAAAACTTTAAAAATGTTACAGAAAAACAATTTACGAAAGGTGCTTTCCCTAAATAATTTCAAACAATGGAAATATAACGAAATTTAAGGTTTAACAGGGGACCATAGTAGTAAATAAGATCTTATTTTTACTCGATAAATCAAGCGTGATGTGCGGATTAATAATGGTGAACAAAACCATCGACACCCACTCTTTCTTTACTAGGCAATGTGGTCTGGTTTAGACTAGCTGGCGGTAATGCGCTGCCAATAATCTATCAGGCCGGACGGACACTAATTATATTTTTCTTATAAAGTGTTACCATGAATGCCCCTTGCTTTGCTTAGTTTGCCTATGAAAGTTAAATACTACTACACTGTCGTTCGGTTAACGCCACTGATTCATATGTTTATTAATTATGTGGCGGGATACCTTAAGCAATAGAACCCCTCCCTACGTGGCTTGCACGCTGTGGAGAGATGCCTGCGAAGGGCGTCTTTTCCAGCACCCACATCCTAGGGATACCCAGCCCCCCTCCCTACGTGGCTTGCACGCTGTGGAGAGGTGCCTGCGAAAGGTGTCTCTTACAGCAACCACATACTAGGGAAATCTCCCCCAGTGGATTAATTTCCACATTGCACGAGGGGATTGGCGCTAAGGCCACCAACTCGCACTAAGTGCATTTTTTTTGGCTAACCACCAAAAAAAAAAAAAAAAAAAAAGCCCATTATGGTTTCTAAACTTTGAGCGATAAAAGCATGGTAAAATTACTAACCTTAAATACAGTAACATAATTAGGATCATTGATTGACTACATCTTTCTTACGTTTGCTCCAATCTATGAGAGCCAGCAATATGTCGTCACAAACCAGTACGGTCATCACGTGCTCTTCAGTTTCAAAACATTGTAGCAATGACGTCACTGTTACACACATCATGAGAAGTTTACGCTGCCCAATTGACGCTGATGAAGTTGTACAGGGTAAAGGCTAATTTATGGTGTGATCTAAACTTATTTAATATTTAAAAATATTAGATATCATGCTGTGAAATAGAACACATTGGTGAAGTGGGTTAAACTATAATGGATAGGCAGGTCTAGATATTTTGTGATTAGACAAATTGCTATTTAAGAGCTCAGTAAGTCTTAGTTAATACCTTAATCTGCAGCAACCTTATTAAAGCTCTTAAACCAACACCTTTGTATAATAATTGCTACTGTGGTGTTCAGTTTATTTGCTTTTTTTCGCTTACTGTATATTGTTAGTATATTTGCGCATTGTAGTGGTAGTGTCAATTGTTTAACTTTCATCTTGCCTAATCATACTTGTTTTAGGATATAAGACAGGATAGAATATTAATATTATCTGCGTGAATAAAAAAATGCAAGAGGTAATAACACAGCGTAATTCAGGTGGTCAGATTATCTCGTGTACATCATGGAGTTTGCCGCTATGGCACTGTGTTGTGTATGATTAAAATGTTCTTTTAATTTAGTATAACCTATCAAGCCACCGGGTTCAGGCAATTTCTGCTAAGTGCCTTGTCCAAGGACACAATGTAACAGATACCGACCAGTTTTGAATCTGCAACCCTTCAGCTGAAAAGCAACACACTAACCAATCAAGCTAAGCGGTCGGACTAGTAACCTAATAAATCTACCTTTATCTTTATAATGTGAGTTAAAACACAACTATCGTAACTTGACTATTGGTATCTTTGTATACAATGATAAGCTGTTTATCAATATTATTGTCAATCTAATTATTTCTTATTTAGGTTTTGTCCGTGTTAAATTTTTTAACATGTGTTAGTAAACATTATACCAATAAAACTGAAAGCTAAATAAAATATGTTTTCTGTTGAGTGATTTATGTGCTACTGGTATTTGATCCATCAAAATGATGACCTCATCTGAAGAACAGTCAATGTGTGATGATCCAAAATACCGGCAATATATCAATGCAGTGGACAAATGCCTTCGCAACTTTGAGTCTTCCAGTGAATGGGCAGACTTGATTTCCGCTCTTGGAAAACTAAACAAGGTACTGTACCAGGATAATTTGAGGATAAAAAAACACCGCAATAATTTATAAGGTTGAAAGTCTTGGGAGTATTTTCAACCGATGCATTTATATGAAGAAATATACATTTGTTTTTAAGTGGCATCTTCAGTTTCTGCAAGAAGTACAGTATAAATAAATTAAATGGACTGGTTTGAAGATTTTAAACAAAACTAAAAAATACTTCTTTAAAAAGGTAAATATTTTAAATATAAAACTTAAAATTGATGTGA
>CH001993.1:990445-1065273 GCA_000149265.1 Ciona savignyi
TACTTGAACCTAATGAATTTGTGGGCTAAACAAAACAAAACCAATAACTGCATTGTATACAACTTCACAATAGCCTAAGTTAACCAAACATTAAACACATGGCATTTCGATGTATGTTGGTGCTTTAACATACCGGTACCTTGTTTTACCCAACTTGTTCTTCATTATTCTGTTAAACTTCTATGAACATTGTTACAATTGTGTGTACACATTGAAAACTTTTTTGGATTTAAAAATGATAATATAATTAAGGTGTATCAGTATATACTAAAGTGCTAAACAGTATTATAATTTTATGGCTTTTCTTGTATAATTGCTGGGCAATTAAATTGTGGATAAAATTTCATAAATATGATTTATTGTAATAAAAATCAAACATTTCACTTCTTTAGGTGTTAAATCCGAAATTCAAGGTAATTCCGAAGAAGATCACAGTCGGGAAACGCTTGGCTCAATGTATGCATCCAGCTCTACCAGGGGGTGTCCATCTTAAAGCAATCACTGTTTATGATTCTATTTTCAAGATCATTGCACCTGACCTTCTAAAAGTTGATTTATATGTATACAGGTAATGCCGATATTAGTCGGTGTTGTAATTGTAATTATCAATTTCTATTAACTTTAGCTTTACCTGTAATCTGATACACAAATTGTAACATTGCTTATTTTCAAACCAAGTTAAGTCAGTAAATTTTATTGGACATTCCAAAGTCATTTACATCAGTGTGATCATTAACAATCATTCATCCATTGTGTTATAAAATGACTAAGCACATGATATAAGCTTGTAAAACAATGTTTTACTACCTAGCAGCTATAGGAGTAAAGGTGATGTTTGATTGCTTTACAAAAAGAGAACATACCAATGTCACAATGTTAGATTACTATGCATTGTTGTACCAGTGTGTTAAATTACCGGACATTATCATTTATCAATCTTTTAAAAATTATATTATGTATCTACTATATATACATAATATATATAATGTATAAAAATGACACAAAATGTTTTTGATTAGTATTGGTCCCAATGGCTGGTATCCATAACTATACTCTCACATCCATTAATTTTTTTTATTTTCCAGCATGGGAATATTTCCGTTATTCGCAAATGCGTCCTTGCAAGTACGACCTGTGCTACTTAACTTATATGAAACCCACATTTTATCGCTCGGAGAATCTTTAAGATGCTCTTTGGATGGCTTAGTCCTTGGGCTCCTACCAGGTAAACAACTATGGATATCATATTTGTTGGAAAATTATGATAAATGGTTTAATCATTTATGTAATGCTTTATTTTAAATTATATTCATCTGATTTAAAATATTACACTGATATTGCAAAATGTATAACTATATTCTTAATATGCATATTGTTAAGTTTCGTTTCTATTATTTTTGTCAATATTTGATTTCCCATTCGATTATAGAAAATTCTCTAGCTAATTTTCTGATAATTTTGTAAAAGGTACTTACTCTGTTCAACATAGATTTTATTCTTGATCAGATAGAGATAAATGCAGATTTTGGTATGCTGTGTTTACATTTTAGATTGCTAATCTTTAGGTAGTGGAAAATGCACGGACTGTTATCACACATGTAATTGTCAGATTACCTTTTGCACACATTCAGGAGCTATTGCAGTGTGTTGTGTTTTTGGAGATTAAGTAATATACTTTTTACCAAATCCTTCAATTTGATAGTTTTTTGCTGTGTGACTTGACCAAGGCTACAACAAGTAGCTGAATTTCAACTGAATGTCAGATTTGGCACCAGATGATTGTATTCGAGCTTGATTTATGTTTAATACTCCACGTTGTTTGTATGGGCTAGTGATCCAAGTAAATTTTTTTAACCAAGCAATGGCCCTACGGCCTACATGTAAAACCCTAGTAATTTGCCTAATTCCTATAGTTATAACTAAGGAACAAGAAACCTATTCCCAAAAGGTGGCCAAAATGCACAATTCCCACCAAACATTCTTGAGTTGTGTATGTACTGGTAAACCATACAATTGATTGCAAAATTTGTCTAAATATTAAAAGTGTATCCACCTAGTTTTAAAAAAAAACTTAGCTCTTCCTCATCCCTAAAGTGGTCTAGATATGATTATTTTATTCATCATTTCATTTCTTTCTGCAATCAATCAATAAAAAAGTGGATTTAAAACAGATTATTTCACACAACAAATTATTACGGTATTGTATAACTAGTTTAATAATTCAGTTTCTCTTTAAGTTTGAATATAAATACAAAAAACATAAAATTCATGAAGTTTTACTTATATAGGCCTAGTCCTTATTGATAATATTTTAGATTTAATGATTTTATATCTGGTTTTTCGAAAATTTAATAAAAGTGTCAAAATAAATTTTGCAAAAATCCACTCAAAAAAATAATACTGGTAATGGGTAGCCTATACTTGTACAGTTCCGTTGGTGGAATCATTATGACTTTGCTTGGCATTATTCATTGTCATCAGTACTGGAATTTTAACCAATTTCTCATTAAATTTGATATTTATGACCATGATTCATTTTTAGGGCTGCGAATTAACGGTTAATTTAAAAAACAGTTAACTGATGTAAAAACAATCGGTTAACCGTTAACCGATTTTCTTTAAACTACCATCAAATCGGCACCGTTTTTGGCAAAAAAAGTTCAGGCAGCTGTAAAGGGCAGCAAAGAAATAACGCGCGGGATTACCGGCATTATCGGGTCTTATTTATGTGTTACTTTATAGTTTTTAAACGTCACCTTAAGACACATAGTATAACTTTGATTGTAATGCGTAATATTGAGTTAAAAATCAAATAATCAGCGTCTAAATGGTTGCTTATATTACGTTGACATTCTTGACAATCAAACAATCGACGTGTGAATGTATTACGTTGACACTCAAACAATCGACGTGTGAATGGTTGCTTATATTACGTAATAATGAAACAATCAACGTGTGAATGGAGTTATGTATATTTGAAGATGATTAAAACGCAATTACGCCCAATTAAATGTGGGCGGTAAAGTAAAGTTAAAAAACGGTTAAACGGTTAAAATTTGACGTGACGGTTAACCATAAAAACGGTTAACCGTAGTTTTAATTTTTCGCAGCCCTAGTCATTTTACTTCAATATGCACAATATTCGCACGAAGCTAAAAATACCTGTAAAATTTCGTAACTAACCACCAATAAAATAACCATAAAATGTCTAAAGTAACCACCGATAGTCTATTTAAATCTAATTTAAACATTGGTTCCATAAAGGTCATTTCTGGTTAGTTGTCATTTAAAATTTTTTTTCATTGGCAGGTTTGGATGAAGGTACCGAGCACTTTGACCGCACCGACCTTTTGTTGGAGCGAGTGTGTGAGCGAGTGGGAGCACTGGACTTCTACTCTGCGGTGTGGCGATGTATTCTGTCCTCCACCTCTGCAAGGTTGTCCGCTGTCCAACTCATTCTTCGTCGCTATAATCGGAAACGAACGACAGAAGATCAACTTTATATCATCGGATCTGATTTGGAAGTCATGGTAACCAAAGATGTTTTATATCCAATAAGTATGCAAATGTTGTTTTTTTGGGAATAATTTTAATTTCATATGTTAATGGTGTAATCATGTAGGCTACCGCCATCGGTAATGTATATGTCAGGAGAGATGTTGAAGATTATTCTATGTTTAATTTATAACAGGTATACTGTATGTAACTATGTATGTTGGCTGTTGAAGTTAAATTCGACCATTAATTAATTGAGTGCTTAGTCAGTTAAATCTAAGGGACTTTAAATGAAAACTAATAAAAGGGCTTGGGGGGGTGTTATTGTTTTTCTTTTCACATGACTTAACATTAATAGCCTAAAGCTTTAACCACATGATTGGCCTTAATTACATTATCGTTCTCAAACCTTTTCATTGTGTAAATGGTACTAAACTTAAAGGTTACTGCACTGTGTCATTCACTTCAAGACAACCTAGTGCTGACTCAGCGTGCTTCGTTGGATGTCCTAATATTCTGTTGCCCACTATCAAATCTTCCTGTTCTGTACACCGATGCTTGCATGCTGTTGGAAGCTGCTCTTCAGTGCCTTTTACGAAGGGATATGTCTCTAAATCGACGTCTATATTCATGGTTATTAGGTGGGGGTATCCATATTCACATTAATATATAAACTAGAATTATTCTAGATCAATATCTTGAATCTAGAATTTTAAACCGCTCTGAAATATACTCAAAGACCAAATAATTCAGTTTTATTAATAACTCAATACCACAATTAATTGCCCATGGTGTGTTTTAAACAAAGAATTGTCTTAAAATGTAACATCAGAAAAATGTGGCCTCTGATTTGAATTAAACCCAAGTGTTGGGATAACAACCCACAAGCTGACCATTAAGCTTCCAAAATTGGACGAGGGAGTTGTAGGTTCAATTCTCACTCAAAGCTAAATTTTAATGTTTTAGAACAGGGATGTCCAACCTTTTATTGTAATGGGCCGCATTGTCACTTAAAATAATGCAATGGGCCGCAGAACCTATTAAATTTCAATAAAAATGGCAGGGTTCGAATAAATGGTTTTGAAATGATTTGCGAAATGCGCGGATAAGGAACGCTCGAAAAAAAATTTGGTTATGATAAATTGCCTTAAACGACCAGAAAGATATTTATTTCATAAAGCAGACAGTACCGTTATTTAGTAGTACAGTAATGATAAATTGCAATAAACGTAAATTCAAAAGGGGTGTGCCGCATCTCGCCAATTATAAATAAAGGAATCCAGCTATATTAACGCATAATGGCCATTATTGCCTTGTGATAGCAATGCTTGTTATGCGTCAATAATGCAAAGTAAAGCCAAGGTAAATAAATAATGTTATGTTGAACATAGAGATACTAATATACATATATTAGTATCTCTATGATGTTGAAGGCAAACGATGTTATATTAACGTGTTGAGGATTTATTATTAAAAGTGCGCGAAATCAGTACCGGTAATTTATATTTTCGCGAGTTAGTTAAATTTTGTAATTCGCAAACTTTAGAAAACGTTTCGCGAATAGCGATTCGCGATCCCTTAATTCCAACCCTGAATGGGTACATAAAGAAACAATTAAAAGCCAATAATTTCATCTTTGAAAAAAGGAACAAATAACACACATATAGAAAGAAACAAAAACTTATTTCTGCAATACAAAGTCAATGAGATAAGTGTTTGTCGTCCGTCGGTTTCTTTCTGCAGTTTTGATGTTTACTGCGTCCCTAAAAGCTGACTGATACATTTGAATTAGGCCAAGATTTAAAGTTCGAAATACTACTTAGAGTAAAAATGACTAGCGGGCCGCACAAAAATCTCAGGTGGGCCGCAGATGCGGCCCGCGGGCCGCAGGTTGGACATCCCTGTTTTAGAAATTCACTGAATGTGTTCAGTTCCCGGTCCATAATCTTAGTTTTCTTCCTTCAGGCATGGACCAGAGCAAGCAGAGCAGTGTTTCCAGTTTGGAAAGCACCGAAACTCCAACGTATTTTGAGAATCATTCAAAACAATTGCTTGTGGAATCACTGCAACATATGTTGGACACACAGACTGAAAAGATGCCCCGTCTTCATTACGTAACTCACTTTGAATATATTTAAATTAACTTCATACAAACTTGTATATGTAATTAACCATTGGTTTATGGCATTATGTATCTTTAAGCAATACTTAGTGGACATCACCTGAAGCCAGTGGTTTATTGATTTAAACCAAACCTGAAATAACCTCGCAATAATTTACAACACACTAATATTACTAGTGTGCCTAAGGTAATCCATCGATTACCCATTTAATAAACCTCGTGTATTTTGGTTTGGTAATTTGGGACCCATAAGCCTGCTTAAAACATTGATATAAATGATATTGCCATAATTAGTTAACACATAGTTGTCATTTTGGTTTAATACTGACTGTTGCACCTTGGAGGTAAGTGATACTTCATGACCATCATACTTTTACATCCCTGAATAATAAGCCTCGTTGTCCCTGGGTGAATAGTTGTTCTTGGGCAAGAGACCCAGCAGATATCATATGGAACCAATGAATTAATAGGTTGTAGTTTTACTAAAACTGAAAGAACGTCTTAATCAGGATAGCCGGGTGCTTTTTTTCCTATTCACTAGTATAAAACATTAATATCCTATCCTAACTCTTAACATCCTGGAACATTTACAGACATCAATTATAGAGGAGTTATTTCCTCTACGCATTCTTGTGAGTTTGTTAGACAAGTCTGAAGTTGGTCCTGTCGTCATTGAAAGTGTTCTTCTCCAAGTTTTCAGGTAACACCACTGGTATGATTTGGATAATCCAAACATTGGCAATGCTGGAAGAAAACCGTAGCAGTTAGTGGATTGGCTGGTTATTTCCCAGGATCCATGCAATGTTCTCTTAGTGCTTTGCTCAAAGACACAACCAACTGGATTCAATTTTGCCCTTCTGGTGAACTTCCCAAATCGCCACGACTGAGCTAACCAGACAGATATATTCAACTTAATCATAGGATATTCATGTTTATCCCCCCGAAAATTAAGTTTCTTATTTATATAACGGTCTAAGTAAAGTAACATCTTCATAACACCAAATCCCGTTACAGACTTCTAGAAGCTGCTGTCAACCGAATTAAATCCACTTTTCAGTAAGTTCACCCTGCTGAACCAAACTTCTATGTCACGAATAATATGAAATATTCCAGGCAGCCGCATGATAATGAGAAGAAAAATTCACTTATCGGAGAAGTTTGTAAAACAGCAAATTTGCTGCTTGGTGTGTTTGAACCTGGCTATATTTGGAAGTTTCTGTCGAAAATATTATTTTCCAACTATCCGGGCTGTAAAGAAAAACAGTTGAGTTTTTTAAATGTTTTTCCAAATTAAAACTTTAAAAATGTATTTACATTACTGGGTAGGGTATTTTATTCCAGTGTGTGACATAACGACATAATATAGGTGTAAATGTGATAGCCAATAAAATGAAGTGCTTTTTTAAGACGTTTCTGTAGAAATCCCTTTTTCCATTTTTGATCAATGAATGTTGAAATGCATTTCTACTGAAACATATCACATAAAAAGCACATAATTTTACTGCCTGCCTATAACTGTTATACTACGAAATGTTATACATCCATCTAATCCATGCATAATGCTCAAAAGAATTCAGGTAATTGTTGTAATATGTCATCCTCTCATAGTAGGGTTGCCGAAGCTATATTAGTTTGTTGGAAATAACATTAAATTTTAACCGACACTTTTTGTCCATCTAATCGACACAACGTCGATTTAAATGCCCTGCTCAGTGCCGCAACAGCACAAATAGTGGTTAAAGAAGATATTGCACTGCAAATAAAGAGGCTGCCAAACTATGAGAAAGAGTATGGAGTATTGCTAGGGAAAAACATTCTAGCCCATGACCAATTCCATTCATTTATTCTATATACCTTTTTGAATAAGAAAGATGATGTCATTGTGCTGAAATATATTTTTCTATATTAATCTAGCTTACATAGATTTATAATCGTTTTAAAAACTTTTTTTAACAAACCTACTGTTAAGTGTTTATTTTTTAACTTTTTTAATTTGTTGATTAAACTATGTTCATTACTGGAGCAGGGGTGGTTCTTCATTGTCTGAAAGTTGCCGTTTTGTGCATCTTCTTCTAACGGTTGTTGATTTGGAAAGTTACATTGAGGTACTTACTTTGTAATTTCAATTTACTCTCTAGTTCTGCTTACATTTTATTGCGCATGACTTTTCCACAACCCTCTTATGTGCCTTTCGAGTTAGAAGACATGATTAATTGTGCTTTAGGACTTTAGTTTGATTGTATAGTAGTCATGTTTTATTACTATTAAGGGAAAGTCTTGTTACAACCCATTAATCTAGCCTTTTCCAAAGACAATCCACTAATTACTGAAGAGTTTCGACTATACAATCTTTCGCCCGGAAAGCAATGCACTTACCGAATAAGCTATTTCACCTGATAAGTTTACATGAGCTGGCCTCACTTCAGATATTTTAAACATCCACCATGATAAAAATTCATTTAAAGAAATGCAATATTTACCTATTTACAGATCCAAACTATTAGTCTTCCTGCTTTGATGTGCAAACTTGCTGGAGTAATGAGAGAGGATATTGCCAATCTAACATATGCACAGCTCTTCGATGGCTTGACCACATGCAACATGCTACTCGAGCATTCTCAACCTGTGCAGCCCAGTGTGGGTATCCTCTTCTCCGTACCTGTGTAGTGAATAAGCATGACCATTCACCTAATCTGTGGATGAGATTATTAGATGTAAAAACACAAATTTGAGCTCATCGCCATGTTATCAAACCTAGAAATGTGTTGTGTTGTATATGAAAAAGTTTTTAATGCGTTAGTTCAACTTATTTTTCATCTTGGTAACACACAACTGATTAGTTAGTGGCAAGTTCAGATATTGTCATTTCAGTGAAGTACACAACCAACTAACAAGTGGCTGGTTTCAATCTAATCTCAACAATGTAACCTACTGAACTAACTGTTCTTAAAAAAGTTCGCTTTGTATATAAACAACCTTAAATTAAGAGATACCAACTTATATGTGGGCATATAGTGGTTTATGATTGCTTTAAATGACCTGTTTCCCATTATGTTAACATGAAACTTATCATTTTCCAGCATATGGGTTCACCTGGATCACAAGAAAGTATAGAAGGGGAAGATGGACCAGATAATTCAGCACCGGAACCATTGCATGACTCTAGTGTATCTGACTGTGCAAACATTTTGCTTTCTTTTCTTGAATGTTTGGTAGAACTAAAACTGAATGGGACAAGGTAAGAGCTAAGTTTGGTTAGTTAGTCTTAGCAATAAAGGAGGTTTAATATTTGAATATTAACTTGCACTTGTTAATACGGTTACCACATTCTATATTGCCAGAGATAATATTCGAAACTACCTCAAAATATTGGAAGCCAGCGATCCAGGACTCCATCCAAAGGATGAACAACAAATCAATTTTTCAATCGAATCTCCTGAAGCAAGTTCTGGTAAGCATGGATGTTATGCATTAAATGGGGTTGTGATGGATTTGTGGTTATGTTTGCTGTCAGAATTGTCTGTATACAACAATGCAATGCTGCTACTTGTATGTTGAAGAAACTACAGTGTAACTTTATGTTCACCTCCACATGTGTTTTATATTCCAAACCCTAAAAACTATTTACCTTCTGCTCATATAATAAAAATATGTTAGAACCGTTTTTTTTTTATTATCCTTCTAGGTTTGGAAAAATCGGAAATATAATAACACAGCCACTAGATAGAGCAACTGATGGCCATTGTAAGGTTACCAGAGCTGATATAGAAACGTTGAAGTGTGGTGAAAAAAAATTGTTTTTGCATTTTACCAACCAATTAAGCCACAGAGTTTAATCAAAGGCGGTTAAGTGCCTTGCGAAAAAAACACAATGAATTTGCCTTTATCTTCCATCTTCTTTCTCTGCAGTTAGTGATCCAGAAGATTCATCAGTGAATGTTGTCGACATTTTCAACTTATCCTGCAGTCTCTTGCTCAACTTTGCGTGTTTTCCTGTGTACTGCAATGGACAGATGTCGCTTTCTGACCCAAATAAGATAATTTCTTCACTCTCCACGTAAGTGCATGATAATGGTTTATTACTAAATTATGCAAAGTAATTAAGAAGTTGCCATGATTGGTGCCTTATTAGCAGGACTGACTCATTAGTATGTAAGTCTGTGTTGTGCAGATATTGCTCCACTCCAGTGGTAACAAGTGGGCTGTTTACACTATGTCATTCCTACCACCATACTATATGTACTTGGTGTATATATTAGGCTGTATCAACCCACCTACATGTAGATATCTTATATATTCCGAACTCCTAGATTTCCAGCATGGCTGCAGTCATTACTATGGTGTGCATGTGGTGCCTCCCACCAGCTTGGTCCTACATTTGTCATCTCTTCCACCGCTGTGTCCACCATCTTGGATTTGATTGCACTCACTCAAAGTATCCCCCATGACACAGGTAAACACACCCCAAAAACTCTTCAGTTTCTCCAGCCGGTTAAAATTGAACATTTCTAAATATATGTTTATTGCAAATATAGAGCATACTTACACGTCATTTCCCCTTACAGAATCCGATTGTTCCAACGGCATCATCTCAGTGAAGGTGCTTTCCCCCATCACCCCAGCCCACATTCACATGCTCACTGAGGAAACCAACTTTTACCAGCTTTTGACCAAACAATTGTGGATGGTAAGATAACATCCTCATTTAAGTGATGGAGATATAAACCTATGGGTGGGTGAATGTGTTATTTTTATTGGGGCTGGTGGGAAAATCTACATTAAAGGACTTAACCATGGTTATTGTTGGGTAACTCGTGTCCACAGTCCGGCTGCTGAAGCTATGGCAGTTTTGAACACTTTTTAGACCTAAATCCACTTTGTCCAAATCCTAAAAGTGCCTTGCCCAAGGACATAGCCAACTAGAGTCTCTAGCAATAGGGTTTGATCCAACCACCTTTAGGCTTATGATCTAATGCACTACATGTATGAGCTAACCTGCCTAACATATTTATACCACTTAATCTTGTGAACAATAACATTAAGAATGTTCCCTATTGTGTTCTTAGCTGTTTAACCCCATTGTTGAAATTATTAACCCTAATCCCTTAGACTCATATCAATAACCTATAAACAAAACCCTGGTGTTATAGTGGAAAAAAGGTAATTTTTAGCATTCCAAGTCAATTGTGCTGTGGTGAATGATATTAAGTATGTGCCGTGGAATTTTTAGTATCGGCAATTTTGTCTTGCCACTATAAGTTTTTACCCAATGTGTCTCTTGTCACCATGTTAAAAGATGGGGAGTTGAATTATCACTCGTTGTGTACCAGGTACTAGGGGAAGATCGGATGTATCAGCATCATCTGACCTCCGTTCAACTTCTGCTTCGTCTCCATTCCATGGCTCCGGACTCTCGTTGTGAGGATGTGATCCTTGCAGACATCATCCACCAAGATAAGGTTTGCCACTGCAGAGATATTGCTTCACTGTATATACTCGCCTGAACCCAAAGGCTTAACTGCCTGAACAAGAACTGTAGCAGTGTCTCCACTGAATGCAACGTTACAATCGCTTCTGCATTTTCCCATTCCCAGGGATAATCATGATTATTCATTCCCACTATTACCTGGATAGCTGTAGATATTAAATATAATTATAACAGCAAATAAGGCTTAAAATTGGTTTTATTCAGCAGAGTTGTTAAGTTTGGTGTTATAACAATGTACGGCCACTAGACTGCGCTGTGGTGTCACTGTGCAAGGCAATAAACGGGTCCAACAGCCTAAACTTTGATTCAACTTAGTTAAATATTGCAGTTAATATTATCTAAACATTATAAAACAGCTTCAGCTATCCGAGTGTGAACAGATAGAGTACTGCAGATTACTCATATTGTAAAGACTGTAGTTTCTTAGCTCTGGTGTGTGGCATGAGTGTCCGTTTCATTCTGCACTTCACTGTATTACAATGATTTTTCCAGAAAGTCCGTTTCCATTCACTCCAGAAGTTCTGCAATTTGTGGCATCTGACCCGTGTGCTTGCCTCACAGAAGACAGCTTTGCACACTGGAACGCAATTCAAAGCTTTCAACAGGTGGGCTTATTGACTCTTCGTACAGATTTAAGTACTTGTTGCATAACTGATCAAGTTAGTCCTGTCGGTTAGCTCAGTGGGTTGGAGCATAGGCCGCCGGCCCAAAGGTTGTGGTGTCAAAACCAACAGATTACTAGTCAGTGCAAGATTGTGTCCTTGACTTTCTGGACAATTCCCTCAACTGTCTTTGTCTTATACCAGTATATTTAAATCGATCGATCAAAAAACTGCATAAGCTACGGCAGCTCGACTGGGCACAAGGTCACACAGAAAGTTGTCAGGGTGGAAATAACAATTTTAAATAAAGTTGTGAAATAATTAGACACACGATAAAACAGTAAAAGTGGTTTACAATGTCAGGTAAAAAATATGCAACAACAAGGCACTCTGTCAGATGATTACCAAGGTTAAGGGACAAATTATTATTTAACAAGTCAATTTTCGTTCTTTTTAAAATATATATTTCATCACAATTGGCATTCGTAGTATCTTATTCAAAAGACTATTTATTTTTACTTAAATCTTTGTTTACCATGTCGATGGTGATTTTGTGTAAGAATCAGTTACTCTGGTGGTTATTACAAAGGTTATAATTACATTGTCTCATACACTAGAAGATAATTATAAGGATCTTTAGAACCCAGCGAATTAATGGGTACTACCAAATTGAAGGTACGTGTCTATCATACACAACACACTGCAATAGCTCCAGTAACCCGACGATGGGCGCGAGGTGATCTGACGATTGCCCGTGTGATAACCCCCTTGGTTTTCCCATTCTCGGGGATAAACATGAATATCCTATCCTATCATTTTCTCACAAACTACATTCTGTCCCCAGATGCTTGTTCTCCGTGGTTGATTATTTATCCCTCGATCGCTCTCATCTGAGCTCCGACTCCAACCTCTTCCAACTTGATCCCGGAGGTGATTCCATCGGCATGACGACCGCATCCTCGTGGTTGAGGAGGTCGCTTGAGGAGAAGGATCTCTCCCGCATCCTCGAACCATTCCTCATGCTCCTCCTGCATCCTTCCACCCACAGCTCACCAGAGATCGTCAAAACAAATTCTCCCGGTTTGTTAATTATTTACCTCAAGACAGCAGACATACAAATAAAATAAGAAACAGGATAGGATATTTATGTAACAGGTTAGGATATTTATGTTTTATTCCGTAAATTAAAATGCGCTAACCATATCACACTCTAATCGCTAGATTACATTATACCACCTTTTGGGTAGCCGGAGATATTGCAGTATGGTGTGTAAAATTAAGAAATTTCTTCAGTTTTAGTAGAACCAATTAATTCGCTGGGTTTAGGCAATGTCTGCTAGGTACATTGCCCAAGAACATAATCGGCAGGCCAGCGGCCCATTTTGTTTCTACAACCATTCTACTGCTTGTAAACCGCCTATGCTCCAAACCATCAAACTAACCAGGAAAACACAAAATACCATGATGTGCTCTAAAATGAAGGAGCACAACTTATTTTTATTTGTTGTGATTACCGACTATCGGTCAAAAGGTTGTGAAATCGCAACAGCTAGTTTGGGCAAGACATTTATTAAACATTGTGTAGAACCCAGTGGACTAATAATGAAAAGTAACTGAAATGTTTTAAGTAAAAGCTAACTAAGTGACGTGCTCTTACGGCCCTAGCTTTTCCCCGACTTCCTATATTTTAATTTGAAGTGTTTTTGAACATCGTATTCAAGGAGCATAAGAATAATCATATAAACGAAACGCTGCTTCGGGTAACCCGATTGCCGACATGAAGTAAAATGGCGATCAGCCGTGTTATAACAACCCTTCGTTATCCTATCCATTTGAATATACATGTGCGTTTTTAAATGAATAAATGATTTTTTCTCAGACGGAATATGTGAAGACCGGATATTAAATACGTCGACGTCATCGGATCACGTTCGTTGGGTTAGTGATCTTACGATCTATGCAATTCGACTCTAATTACTAAATGCCACAAACGTGTTATGGCTGCGTGTTTAATTCCGTTCGAATTGCTCTTTTATTTTTAGTCGTGAATTAGCATATTTAGCGAATGTCGCCGGGGCCCAGTGGAATAATGGGTTCTTCTAAAACTAAAGGAATATCTCAATCGTATACAGCATATGTAATATCGTTGATAACCACAATGGGCACAAAGTAATCTGGCGATTGATAACTTTCTATTATCTTTACCATTCATCCCATTCACGAGGATAAAACATGAATTTATCCTTGAATCCACATCCTCTATTTGCATGGCACTTTAACGGGCGTTGCCTCGATCGAGTGGATTTAAACTGATTGATAAAATCTTAAGTTAATATTAAACCTAACTGTAAGTGCTATCTTTTTTTTTAACCGAGCCAAGTTTCGATCCCATGATGAGCTCGTCACCAGGACCGTTTTTTGTATAAAAAGTCGGTATATGCATCGGTCGCGTTTACCATTCGGCCACACGACCGTACACAAATGCTACCTTTTTTGTTCAGCCCGGTAGCTTGGTGGGTTAGTGCGTCACCTTTCAGTAGAAGGGTTGTGGAATCGAAACTGGTGGCTTACTATTTGGTTGCGTCGTGGAATAATGCGCTAAGCAGTCATTACCTAAAACAAGTAGATGAATGATTTGCACCCAAACTAACGGAACTTCTTAATCATACAAACCACAATACCATTGCTCCTGTAACCCGACAGTGGGTGCAAGGTAAAGTGACGATTGTCCTGCATTAACGCCACTCTCGTTTTACCATTCACGGTTATAAAACATAATTATCCCATATCCATTCCTCTTACCCGTGGTATTTATTCCACACCCTGTTGTATGGCGCCTATCGTCCTCCCACACGTAACTATAAATACTCTGAAAATCCAACGTGAAAGAATAACAAACTAGATTTAAATTTTGTAGATTGACCGCGGAAACATCTCAAAGGTTGGGAGAAACGACTTTAAGTGAGTTCTTAAGATTTTCATTGGTTTTACCAACCGCTATGTTGCTTACAGTTGACTAACTTAGCTGTAGACAAAATTATACTCAAAAAATGAGATTGAAATATTACTTTTAAAAGATTGTGTTACAACATTCCCCTCATTATGCTCTGAACGATTATGGGACGATTATGTTTTCACTGTAAATGGGAAAACGCATTGTCTCTTCGCTACCGTCAAGTTAACTAAAATACTTCAGTGTATTGTATAGAATTAAGACATTTCTACTATGTTATTTTAGCTCAATAAATTTACTGGGTTAGTGCAACGTACACAAGTGCCTTGTCCAAGGTGACAAGCTACCAGCCAGCATTCCGTTTCGATTAATAACCTTTAGGTCGAAGACTGCAGACGTTTTATCCAACTCAGTTAATCGTCTTGACATTATTCTATTCCAGGAAGGAACGCAAAGATGGCCTCGCATCATCGTTATCATCCGTCACCTTGGACATTAGCAGTGGGAGGCAAAAATACAAGTAATCCTTTTTTATTAACGAAAATATGAAATTTTCTTCATTGTGTTGGAACACCTTGTCATATGTGCAGTATCGCGACCAGACACAATTTACTGTTTGTACTATATTTATAATACAGGGCGCGACCTTCATTTTGACTGATTCCGCAAATAACACTCGGTTAGAAATGTAAATATGACTTTCTCACTATTAATCGCGCTCAGCGTTAGATAAGAATAAGGGATGTACTCATATTTATCCCCGTTTAAAAAAAATGGGAGAAATATCACACAAGCAATTGTCAGATTACTTCGTGACCAATGTCGGGTTACCGAAGCTATTGTAGTATCTTGTAGATGATTGAGCCGATTCTACTGTTTAAGTGAAACTCCCTAATCAATTAAACACACTTGACGTCCAGTAGATGCCTTGCCCAAGGACACTGCAGAATAACATGCCGCTGGTTTTGATGAAACAGCCTTTTGGCTGCCCAAAGATTGCCCGACGTTTGTTAAGCCGGATTTAAATTGGGCTTTGAATACCGAAAATGCGAGTTGCGATACGACCACAGTCAAATTATAATTTCAAACACGAAACGCGGTAAATGGGTTACTGCTGTACTGCTGTATATAACGGCCTATAACGAAACACCGAAAATGGAGTCAAATCAAATAAGTTTCGTTACACTTATGCGTTCCCAGCGAGTTGCTACGCACGCTGACAACAGACGCTGAGCACGACATTGATCAACGGGCACGGATGATCGTGGAAGAAGTGATCGGGCGGTCGTGCCGAGTCGTATCGTAAGTCACATCACACATGTCACGCGTCGATTATGACGTGATTGTTGTTGATTATGATGAAACAGATATGCCTAGTCATGACCAAATTTTTCCAGCAGAGAGTTAGACGGGTCGACCAAACCAGCCACCGTTTCACAAGGTATGTTTGCTTTATTTATTTATTTTAGTCCTGAAATTTGGTCTTATTCCTGGTATTTACATGCAGAAACCGCGGGTATTCCCCAAATGACGTCATCTCGCAGTGAAAATACGGTCTTGGGACCATTCCTTGTATACCAGGTAAATCTTCTAAGTCAGCGCTTTTGTATAGAGTCTATAGACTATTCATGTGTATCTCCGAAGATGGTAAAACACAGGGGCCTTATCACAATCAACACATTACCTCGTGATCACCGTTTGGTTACCGAAGCTATTGCATTGTGTTCAATTTCATTATGAAATTAATACTGTTTTGGTTTAGCCCATTAATTTACTGGGCTTAATTGAAGACAAAATGCGAACACAATCGACTAGCTAGCGGCTGGTTTCGATGATACCACCGTTTGGCTTCACACGACTAGTTTTACCTTCCGTAATACTTGGCAGTAATACTTAGCAATCTTAGAAGCCAGCATATAGTTGGCACATGACTTTAAGTTACGTAATATATCGTAAAATCACTATTTGTCGAGTTGGCTCTGCGTCCTGGAAAGATTGAAGCATCCTTAAATCGTGCAAATGTGAAATTATCTTCATTTAGCCAGACCATGCCCGGTCTACGTAAATCCCATTTCCTTCTTTCCCAGGCATATTTCCAAGTTCCATTTTAACCGTTGTCTAGCCACCAAGCCGTGATTTGTACCCTTTCAACCTCTCATCTTATTGTGATATGACAAATTGTTCTCCTAACAAACAAAAACTCATAATTAATCACAATAACAAATACTGAGCTCATATAAACAGTTCCGACGGCCCGATATCGGGCACGCGGTAATTTCACGAGTTCTCGCATTGTAACGACTTTGGTGTTCCCAACCACAGGGATTAAAATAGCGCTGTCTAGTTTAAATGATAATTGTTCGGTCACAGGAAAAGTTCGACGCCTCCCGCGTTAGCTACGCACTTCGGTCGATCCTAAGTTTGTTCCACACCCACCCCCGGCTCTTCGCCTACATCGCCTCCACACAACACCTTGCTACATCACACAGCCCGACTTCTGCCGGCCCCATGTTACAGGTACCAATTTTTACGGGGGTTTATCCATTAATCTGTTTTTGTTTTATTTCGCTGTTTATGATGTGTTCATGTCTATCCCGCCGCTTAGCTTATACGTAACGCGTTTGGAGGAGAGCCGAAAGGTGGTGGGATTGAAATTAACCCATTCTAACCTTGTGTTGCCAAACAGGGCGTTAAGGGGACGTTGCCTGTACCCAGTGGTTTATTGATTTGCAATATCTCATATTTGACAAATTACCATAACTCCCACCGCCGACTGTAGGGACGAGGTGAACCATTTTTTTTATCTCCGGAAATAAAGATGGCAAGAGTATTATATCCTCATAGTCAGCATGAGCCGCTTAAAGTATCAGATTTCGTTAATAGCTATTGCAGCTCTCGCGCTGAATGGCGGGATTGCCTAGGGTGTGTAAGATTGTTGTGGATGAATCGCTTATATCTACGTGGGCGGGCTTGGTGATTCCAACTTAAGCTTGCTACTATGCAGGTGTAGCATCTTTTGTTTTACTAGACCGACTTTAAAACCAGTGATTGGTCACTTGGTTTGTTTTAAAGAATAAGAATCGGTATCGCTAACCATCCAGCTGCACAATTAAGCGCAACTTTTTTTACCGGTCTTAGTTTTAAAAAGTCCGTTTTTTGTATAGAAAACCGTTATATGAATCTGTTGCTCTAACCATTTAGCCAGCACACGACCACCGAACTTTCCTTCCAGGAGCTGTTGGCGCGTCACCTGCAGTCTATCGGTGGTTCTTCATTCTACGGTGACGTGAGCACACGGTGTCCCAACATTATGATTCTTGAGGCGCTTATCATCATCGCGCTACGATATATAAGGTATTGTCGCCATTTTATTCCAAGTTTGAGAAATTATATAAATGCAAGTTAACAACCTATGTTAAAATAGATAGCCTAGTGTTGGGCCGTATGACACTGGCGGCTTTCCGGTCGCTTATTGGCACTTATTCCAAACCGCGAGGGCCCTTGACTGCTATAACCTTCGATAATGGCAAATCACTTGGTTTTGAATATATTTGTGACCTTTCTGTTACACATACCTCGTTGCTATCGACTTTTACGACTGTATTTGCGGTATATGATACCCGGACGACCGGATATATATTGTCGTTTTGTCAACGTCGTGCATTCCCCGGCCTTTTAAGTCACTAATCGGACAGCTAGTCACATTAACGAAGGTGAAATTGGCGGAACGAGATTTGCGTATTGAAAGGTTGACGTAAGGACCTTTGCGGTAATGAACCTGATCTTTTTCAGATCGTGGAATCCTCTGGGACTAATCTCCTTCGAGCCGCTGCATGACGTTCGGTCTGTCGCGTGCACCTTCATCGTCGCTCTGCTTGACCAGATGACCAACCTCGCGCGTGACAGTATGACGTCATCTACGGTTATGACGTCATCCAACATGACGTCATCGTCCGCGCCCTCGCAGCAGTTCGGCGCCTACGTGTGGTCGCTGCTGGAGAAGCACCGGGTGATTGAGGTGACGCTGCGTCTGCTCTCCGCAACGGTAGATGCATTGCGGGTGAGTCGAAATGAGAATTTCAATATTTCCCTGCAGGTTTGCTATTTTCAACGTCACTTGTCAGTCAGAAGGTTTTCGGATCGAAACCAGCCGCTGGCTATAGTCGGTTATGCCCTTGGACAATGCAAGTCGCCTGAACCAAGCCGATAATGTGTTAAACTAAAACAGCAGTAACGCCTCAATAATGCACAACACGCTGCAGGAGCTTTGACATCTCATTCGTGGCCACCTGTTGACAATAACAGTTATAAAATCTTCAATACATGTATTTTCCTTACGAGTGATAATCCATCCGTTCGGTTTCCACCTGTAATATTCCGCATTTGCAGATAACGGACGAGCCAACATCGCATCGCAGCCCAAGCAATGACGATCTTCCTGAGATTAAAAGGTAAATCAAGTTTAAATCTTATTTTATACAAAACATTAAACGCGGTCCCGAACTGATGGCATATCAGCGTTTATTGGACCATAACTTAGCCCTTAGGATAGGATTAGGTACTCACGTGTATCTATGTGGGACAAAAAAGGTAAAATTCTTCGATAACCTTATGCCCACAGTCGGGTTACCGTAGTTATTTTGCAGCGTGCTGAATACGTTTCTTGCCGATAGACAAACCCGTCCACCAATCATATGGTTTCGATCCCACAACCCTTTGGCTGGTGTTCCAACGCATTGCTATAAAAGCTAAAAAGCTCTTATTGCTTAAACAATCACAAGTTATAATCACCACCGATCAAAAAGCATCTTACGTCGCACATGTCCATCAAATGTGTGTGTTATACGCAGCATCTCGTCCACGAACAGCTACGAAACGTCGTTTCACTGGGCGGGCGGTGCATCGTCTCGCGTGCAAACCTTCCAAACCAGTTTGCTGAGCCTCGTGCGCGGTCTCCTTGTGTTCCAGCACCATCTTAACGACTCCGAGATCACTACCACACAAGGTATGCAGCTTATTAACACAAGTATGTGCGTGTCGACCTTCTAAACCGCCGTCGCTTGACCCCATTTAACCCGTGCCAGCTTAGGAAAACAAGGAAATCCACTGAACTCGTCAGTTATGACACATCTAATATTCAACAGCAATTAGATTGTCACTGTTTGGATAGCTTTCACAATTTTCTATAATTTCGAATATCACTTCGGGGTATCGGATGCACCAGCATAACAACATCATGTGTGACGCAACCATCGCCCGTGACGTGGTTTCGTATCATGTTACCATCTGCCACAAAGGACACAAATAGGTCGGTATCCCCCGAAATCAATTTAAGGTTTATATCACCCGTCAACGTGCTACGAAAACAGCTCCAGATATCGTCTTACCAGCTATTTAGAAATTCTTCCTCAATTGCGATACGCTTGAAACAAAGACAAAGTTTGTGCAGAGTTTCGACCCTAATTCGGTCCTCGAGATATTATCGATAACTCAGCGGAAATGAATGGCCTGTATGCGCTGAATTATAAGATCAATAATAGTGATGTTCTCGTTTTAAGCAATAACACCAATGCACATCATACTAAAATTTGGATATCTTTATTTTAGGTAGGAAACCCCCAATCCTGTAATGGCGAAATATATATGTCTCTTTTATATGCATGAGCTGATCTTGGTTTAACTATCGCGTGTTTTTCTGATACGACTTAAATTACCAAGAACACTTGTCATTCATGCCATGTCTCACGTGGGAGGAATAAATCCTGTCCATATTGACAACGCTGTATATTCAAATTTGTTTGGATTTAATATTTCGTTTTGCAAATTTCTGTTCATTTTACCATCCGAACCCGCTATTGCCTACACGCTAATTATCTTTTCTGTGCTCGGCATATAGGGCAACACCAAAGAGAGGAAAAGAGGAAAACTGCAGACTAAAAGCAGTAAAAGTCATTGTAACCCTGCCCCTAACAGTAATGTTAAATTCAGAAAAACTCTAACCCTCTAATCTCGTTTTGGTGTGCAGTTTCCGTCCTCTACTTTTAGTTTTTTCAGGCATATAAAGTGGTATTTAATACCTATACCAATCCAGGCATGGAAACTTTAGCATTATCTTAGGGAAAATTAAAAGAAGAGAAGGCTAAAAACTGCACACTGGAATGTAGACTGAGGCATTCGGGTTTGTGTTTGGTCTGGTTTTAGAGTTCGGGTTAGTTCTGGGATTAAGATGAGTGTTGGGGACATGGTTAGATTTAGTATCCATACTTTTAGTAAGAATGAGCTAATTTTATTTTTTCCTGACTACCTTAAACAACTTATCCGAAACGGACCTTTTAAACAGACCATCATAGATTCGAAACAATGCCGCGTAAAAAAGGAAGCCCTCTCACTATTGCTTGCCAATAAAACAATCATTTCTTAGCTGGATAGAAACATTTTCCATTTATTGTAAAACTTTGAGCGTGAATTTCTACAGTCTTAGAAAAAGTTCGTAAAAGTGTACTGACGAGTTTCGATTTGTTGCAAACGGAGTTTTTGTAAAGATTTCAAAAAATTCTATTTTAAAATCTGCGTGACATGATGCTGGATTGTTTGGAGCTCATTGGCTTAATTCAAATAAACAGGCAACTGCGCTGCGGTGCAAAGAATGTACATGAAGTGTGGTGAACAGCGTAGGGTATCGGGCATAATGATAAACCCACATTATCTATTTACACGCGATCGTCATATAAATATAAAGTGGCGACGGGAACTTGAAGTTGCGGGCCACAACACGTAAGTTACATCGGCCCCGGAGAGCCACGAAAATCAACGAACGAAGACCTCGACCGCGGCTCACAGGAGAGTGATCATCGTGGGTCGTGCGCAGAAGGTTTTGAAGCAGAAGAAGCAGAGACCAAGCATCGCCTTCCGCATCGTGCGCGACCGCGGCCGGACGTCCGAGTATTTCACTGCACGAAACACGAGGTCATTAGTTGGCATTTGAACAAATGGCAAACTATTCATATAAAACTTGATTTAAAACCGAAAAAGTAAAGAATATGTGACGAATTAAAAACTTGACCCCAATAAAAAAAACGGGAAAAATTATTACAAAGCTGGTCATGTAGTGTCCTAATCGGTATGTCTGCTAACCACCGGAATGCATTATTGATTGTGTGCCTGAATGGCGACAGAGAATGTACCGATTTCTATATAAAAACGGGCTTGGTAACGAGCACACCATCGGTTCGAAATTCAGACCTTTAAAAATATTTTAAACTCGTTGAATGTTACAACGATCGCAACTTACTTGTATTCCAGCAATCCGAGATGTGGTTGGTCCTTTCGCAGATTTTCTGCGCCTTGCAATATCTGCCGAGCTTAGCAGCGTTCGAAGTCGCCGACTTCTTTGCTGTTCCTGCGTACTCGGCGAGTGCGGGGATGCTTTGAGCCTCCTTTCCTCGCTTCGCAGCCACATCTCTAGTCGTGTTGCTGCGGCCAGCCGTAAGCAGCTTTAACACGTAGCTCACCTGTGGTAACCGAAGTTTAGTAACGGAAACCCCGCCCATTGCTGGTATGCACGCGAAAACCGATTCGGGAAGTGGTTTGTCAACGCAACTATCAATCTAATTGATATTGACATGGCGTGGATATGAATACAAATTTCAGTTGACATGTAGGCAAGCTATCAAACTTTCGATATTGCTTTCTGTGTGAAGCAATTGTTGTGCAAGAATCATCTGCTGTACTTACCAGTCTATCGTCGGCGCTGCAATCGGGCAGTCTCCCCGCCCACTCCCCCGTCAGTTGGCAGGTGAGGGTTGTGGAGCGATGCGGCCCCGGTGGGTCCATGGGGCACGAGTAGGTGTAAGTGCACCTCTCCCCGGCGCGCTTTTGCAGGTTGATACCTCCCGCAACCAGCGCGATCCGGCTCTCCCCGCACGTGAGATTCCTCTCGAACGACCATTGCAGAGCCGGTGACGTCACGTCACGTGTATTGCAGCTATGCTGGTGATCTGTCAATATTTATGATTTATGTTCTCAATTCATCTTACACCATAAAACACCTTGCGTTAAAATTAATGTTATTTAATAGGATGTCGGTTTTTGCGCTAATATATGATTGTGATTATTCTTTTTGCGTTGTTGTGTGATCAGCTTCCGAATAGATGCAGAAACATTTGGAATAAAATTAAAAGTTCAGTTAATGATGTTATCGGGCGTTTTATCCCAACCGGGTTTAATACAAAATCTATGAATGCGTTTGTTGACAGCGTATTAGGCATTGCAGCCACTAACATCACTTTTATCGATTTTTCGGCTTATTTTATAAATCACTTGGAAAAGTCCCGGTCGCTTAAACGACCATTGTTGTCGAATTCCCACTTCCAATCTGCGAGGACAATCTGTACTTTTACCAGCTGCCTCTGGCTAAACCGCTGTCACAAAAAGTGACGCTGCAAGCTGCGTGTTATCCTCCCCATATACTGCTACACATGCACAAGCAGTAATTAATGTCGGAATGTTTAATGTTATGCAGAGCCTCGGGATACCACACAATGACGTATTATGGATGCAGCAAATGTGACGAACCACGATATGCATATCTTCACCTTTTCCTACAACTTATCGTCACGTTTGTTGTGGCTATGTGCGTTGTATACATCCGAATACAAACAAACAATAGTTATACCCTATAGTTGGTTCTGATTTCCGAAGTCTTAAATTATTTCTACAATAAATGGTTTTCTACAATTTTCAAGTTGGCGGTCAAAATTAAGATATTCTTTCAACATTGATGTTGACTCGAAAAGATATGAAATTTGAACAATTTTAATTTTGACAATTTTATCTCAACCTTATAACATCTCATCTCCACTGAAAGACGTCAGATATTGACAGTTCAAACGAAGGAAAAACATAAATTTATACTAACCAGCAACCCTCCTAATACAATTGTGGGATGATTTTCCCCAATTTTTTATTTAATTTTAGTATAGTCCCATATTTTCAGCATTTTATTATTAAACCAGCTATGTCCATTTGTGTTTTTTAAATTGTAGTTTCGTTTTAAACAGAAGCTTTCTTCATGCGACTCGACTGCGGACAACAGTGAATTCCCGGTATCAATCTCAATTACCTGTAGCTTGCACTGCCAGCACGTATCCCAACAACAAAACGGATATTGCGTACATGTTCATTGCACAAGTTAAATACCACTTTACGATCAAAAACTAACCAAATTTGAGCTGATAAAATAAAACGTTTGTTACCATCCTGTACAGTTCAATATACAACTAACTAGACAACAGAAACAGACTAAAATCGTTGGAGACTGGCGAACGTTAAATTTAAATACAATCCAAGCTTTGCGAAGCGCATCTTCAGCGAACAGTGGCCAAAATCGACCAACTCCGCTTCTTATTTCGAAGACGACCCTTCTTCCTGCGACTTCTTACGAAAGGCCACGATTTTTGGCCTAAACTGTGACGTCGGTGCCAGCATTACAGTAATATGCACGCGGCTGGACAATTATCCGCTTCGTCTTCTCACAACACGGATTCTCACCCCGCGGGCAGTCGCAATATCACTCGGTTTCGATTGCGCCACATCACGATTACACAACTATTTCAATGTTCGCTATTTCGGGAATAATTACATATTGCGTAATTAAACATGCCAGAATAAGTTTTGAAATTAAACATGCGGCAGTAATTTCACAGCAATTTTCGTAAGGTATGCAATCTCGGCCCAAGACGGCAATTTCGAAGGGGAAAACACTTCCTTAATGATCTATACTGTGTATTTGAAGTTTACTGAGATCAAAGACACAAAGTTATTGCAACAGCAGATACAGAAGGTTTATGCCGCAGGGACTTTTCACCACACTGTGGATTCGTGCAACGATAACATTACCTGTTTGTCCCAAGTAGTATGAGAGAAATGGGACTTTTTGAGCCATTGTCGCAGATTATAAAGCACCGGCATGTTATAACTTGAGGGTTACATAGTGGCCACTTGAGGTTTTATGCTTCAAAGCCCATGCTTTTACTCGAACTTTTCTCCTACGTAATTAAATCAATAAATAAATATTGCTTATCTCGAATTGGCAATTTTTTTTAATTTGACCATATTATAAGTCCGGAACTCCTATTCAACATAATTTGCGCAAATATTCCTGTTAATGGCGCAATAACAGAACTGAAATGTCGACATATTGCTTGCCAGACAAGTCTCCTTCGACGTAGCAATAAAACGACTGTGATCACCGTGTGTGACCGAGCCCGGTATTCAATATACCACATTGCATACTTGCACAGCCATAAGTACATACGCCGTTTCCTTCTTCCGATATTACGGTATACTCTGTCTGTGGACGTGGCGATACTCTTTAAGACGTGGCGATACTCTTTAAAACCAACACAATATCCACATTTGAACCCACACCTGCTTCATAACATCGCCGCACTTTCAGTTATATATTAAAATAATAGTCTCAAATTGCGGATAAAACGAATCTTCATTTTGAAAGCCGACCTTTGCCTCATATATTTATCTTCCTAAGGCCTTGAAAAGCATATTACTTGACTCGTTCAATACCTTTGCCCTGTTGTTTTCCGTCGAACGACGGCGACCGGGTTATCTCGTGTCATCTGTTCATATTTTCGGCCTATAGTCGATCAAACCTCACGCCTTGTTTTATCTCTGCACGCACACTATTCCGGTGGCCCCTTGTGATCATATTAAATCAATTAAATAACATCATCAGTGTCAAAAGGGCGTCGAATGCGTCATTATATTTTTGTCAATTCCTAATTGCTTTGTTGGCCTTAGTTGATCGCAAGTCTAAAATTGTCAGAATTCATAATCGTTTCAATTAGGACGGCACACTGTGTTTTATTTCATGGAACATTTAATTAAAAATGACTTTAATGTTTTAAAAATTGTATTTTAATGGTCACGGAAACAATATTGTGTAAGCGAGTTCATACCCAGGAAGAAAAAGGTCAGTTTATAATTCCCCAATAAATTGTGGTGTGAATGATTACCGTTGCAGGGTTATTAAATGTCGAACAAACACGATACATAAGTTATTGAATCGTTCCTGCAACAATTAAGGGATGGAAACCGCGATAGGGAAGGGGGGGGGAGACTGCTTGCAAAAAGTATGGAAACTTATCGAACCCAGCCACCAATATTAATATATACCTCTGAATTAAATCTTTTTCTAACCCCAGCGCTATGACTAACCGTAAAGGCTCACTCTCCGTTTTAGTATTAATTTCCATATATCCCTTTATCCCTATTTTTGTTTTACCCCGCATTTGCATTTGAACTACACTCACAACGATTGATGCACTTACCTCTGTGTTTAAGAAGGGCGGTCATGAAGACGAAATACATTCGTTGCATGGCGTTCATATCAGTGTCTTAATCTTCTCCGCAATCAGTATAACAATCTCAACACCTATGTAAACCTATTGCATAACAAGCACAAGTTATTACAATGGCAAACAATAATCAACAATGGTATCTGTGGCGTCATGGTGGCAACTGTTTTAACCACTTGTAGTCGACTGACTGATTAACTTCACCGTACCACCGCGGTTAAATGCGAGTTTTCACCAAAAAATGCGTTGTCTAAAATCACAAAGAAATGCGATTTACGTCAACTTACCGAGAAACCGCAAAGTTTTAGAAAGCGGATATTAAAATGCTTGGCCTAATTCCGTTAAGGCGCCAGTGGAGAGAAATATGTGTTTTTTCGATCAGACATCAATCATTTAAAAGTAATAAAATCAACCATCAGTGGCGTATTCTGATGGTTAAAACAGCGAAACCAAGCGATCAATATGCAACAATTTGTAAAAAAGGTCATAAAAGACTATTTTTAAACAGTTAATAAAACTAATAAGGAAATAAAAAAAATATATTGATCTATTTTCCACTCTTAACATGATTGCGGTTAAGAATAATAGCTGCCTCTATATTTCCGTAATTCTACTTGTGCCTTTTAGTACTAATAGTTTCGTCAGTACAGACACTTTAAGTATAGTATTTTCCGACATTCTTTGCATGTTATTTTTCTGATTGATGATGAATTCCAGGTGTCCGTGTCAAAGTCGTCACTTCGAGGGTGTAATTATTTCGGTCAATTCACGTTACATTCTCCGCGTCTAGTGCCCGGTACTTACACACTGCCACTTTATTTCATGTGATCAATTGCCACAATTAAAGTGAGAGCGAATGCCTTGCAAAATAATACTGCTTTGTAAATTTTCTTAACTTAAACTGCGAAAATCACTTCTCATCAAAGCGTTTTGCGCATTTACTTGTTCGCCTAGACAGCAGCAAAATAGAGGCGACGCATCCACAAGTAACCCATTAAACATCACCCGTCATGTTATTGAAAAAAATTAAGGCGGAACTTTTTATTGTGGTGACGTGTAACTGTCGCTCGTGACACATTTCTATTTCAATCGATTATTTTATTCATTTTCTCATTAAAACCACTGAATTTTAACGCCCTGAAGGCAACCGCCCCCTCGGAATATCCCCAATCGTTCAAATAGCTGTGCAATATCACATACGTCACCGATGACGTCAGCATATTAATTTTGAACTCCGGTGTCTGTTACCGCACAGTCCTGGCCTATTATTGTCCACCGTACAGCACCGCGTGTAAACATTTCCCGCAATTCCCGCTAGAGGAAAAGCAACACCGAAATGACAACGAACGAAGCATAAACACGAGATTCCCTTCATACCAGCTTCACCTCCGTCTGCTGCATTCTGACGACAGACTGTTCGTTAACCAAATAGGGAAGTGTGGAACAAAGCCCAGGAGACATGGCTTATTGAACAAGATTAAAATAATAAACAAAATTGTTTTTAAGATGGTTTTTAATATTTGCGATGTGCGCATACAATGAATGGCAGCTGGTACGTCCGGTTCCGATTTTTTGCAATAACAGCAAAAATTAATTTATTGCGGGTATTTATTGATTACAAATAAAACAATAAAGCGCTCAACACATCCGTTTTTTGCTGGCAAAACTTGGTGTTGGTTATATTTGTACATACTCTGACCCGCATGAACAGCAACGCTGAAAAGCGCTTGCACTAAAACAAGTCGAGCGTTGTAGTAAATACCGATAACTGAGCATTGCCGCGTGGTTGTTTAGGAAAATATTGATCTAGCGACACCCTTGAGCATATTACCGCAGATAGACGAAGCGAATTATTTCTTTAGATAATAAAGATATATACTAGATTGGTATTCAATTATCTTTTGGTTAATTTTTAAACGTTTTAGTAAACAGCTAGTTCCGTTTGTGCTTTATGCTTAATATTCTTAAATTTCGTTATTTTACAGTCAAATTACCTATTTCAATATAGATTGCACTTACGAGCGTGGTATAAAACGTTGATACTCACATATGTTTGGCCATGTCACCTTGCACACTTTAATTACGAGGTCATACCGAAATGACGAAATTCTGTTTGTATAAACCTTTACGTCTGTGTTGAAATTACACAATAAATCCATACTTTACGATCTGCAGTATATTGAATTATTTCTTGCAGTGCAAATAACCTACAACTCTTAAAACACGTCAAACGTCAATACTGTGGGAGACATAGACTTTGCACACATTGCTCCATACTGTCGTCAATTTATAGGCAACTGGGGTTAAAATGTTAGATCTATTTAAAACCAAGAGAGTCACCACCATACCGCGATTTCTCCAAACTTGGCGTTAGATCATACCTCACCTCGAATTATCAATATGAACTAATGAATGCTCCTGTCTGTCGTGTATTTTCCCAGGCAACTAACAATGGTCGTTATCTCGTTGCAGATAGCGAAGTAAGCAGAGTCGCACCGACCTACCACCCACAGCTTCGAATATCCCTCCAACCCCTACTAACTTCGTCAATAATAAGAGTCCTGTCTCTCCAGGTAAGCCTATTTCATTTTAGATTACTAAGCAATATTATGTAGCATTGCTTATTTGAGTTAGGAAAATTAAACCCCGCTTTTGCTTGATGTCCGTTTGTTTATTTTGTAATTTACAACGCTTCTTTATGAATATTTAAAAAGGCACTTATTTAACGTTTAAATTCGGTAATCGGGTATAAAACGTAATACCGACTAACGTTAGAAAACGTAATAGTTATACATTTGGGAAAAACTGTGCCGTGAAACCCATAACATTTGAATTTGCTTTGCTTATATTATAGTATAGTTTTTGTAGAAGCCACAATATTTAGCATGACGTGCAATGTTGAACCACAAAGAAACCCAATCATACGCCAGACGTGTGCTGACGCAACAACGCAATTCCCGGTGCAGGAGTTCACACTCCGACTACTTTGACCGTCAGCAGTTTGTTTTAAAGAAAGAATTGCAAACTTAGTCTCAGGGGGAAGTTGTTGTCCCGTCCTTTAAATAAACGAGTTAACTTCGGAGATGCTGAATAAGCTGTGTCGTAAACTTGTTATTAACAGCACCGTCTGTGGACTTTACCCCCGTCTTGGTACCAGCATTACCTTCTACGGCCTATACTCCCCAGATCGGATCTGACGTGCACGGAGAATGGCTCGACTTCGTGACGTCATCCCTCCCATATCTCTCGCACATGCTACCGGAAATGACGTCCCCCATCACCCTGCAGTTGTGCCGCAATTTGAAGGAGGCCGCGGCCATGTACGGCATGCGGGGTGTGGCGGAGATGGTACGTCAATCGGCGCGTTCGTGCAGATATGAAAATCAAACGCATTGTTGTATTCAGATGCCACCCGACTACGTGGTCTCGTCACTGAAGAGTCTACGTACACTCTGCCACTTCACGTTGCTGCTACACGTCAACACCGCCGCAATAAAGCACAACGTGTTTAGCACGTCAGGTGAGCGCGATCGCCACAAATGTATCGGCCATGTAGGCGTGGGTATGCGGTAACCCATAACATGGCTTACGATGCTACCGTGAACGTGTAGCCCCCTTTTTTATACCTGCCTGTTGGTAATTAATTAACTACCCATTACGCGTTAATCAATGATTAGTCCAACCCCCACCACTACGTACGTAATGCTATCACATTGCTGTCGAATAACTGGCTAACCCTGAATATTAAACTGAACCTGGTATCGACATCTCCTGATTACAATGCGAATCTTAAGAGCCTCAAGTACGACAGCTTTGTCGTCGAGCACATTCAAAACAACTGACAGAAGTCCCCTCAATATGCACTTCTTGCAGGTCAAGTCTTGAAGGTCGACCGAGCAGCTCAGTTAACTGCGGCGAACACGGCGGTTTCGCTGAACCAAGCCAGCAACGTTGGCCTCTCCGCGCTAAGCAGTCTCTTTAACGTCTTTTCAGTCAGCAGTTCCATTAAGGTAATTGGTGGTTTCGCTTGCGCTACTGTAGAACTATCTCCACCACACCTGCATTATGACCCGCGAGGAACGCCAAGGTCTTCTCAGAGCTAACTAATAACACATCTCCCACACGCCCACACATTCTCCAATATGTTATAACCTTCAAACTGGCCTTTGTTTGCACGTCAACGAGTTACACTTGACGTGTTTACCCATTGTCATTCAGACGCAGCGGAGCGTGGAAGAGCAGGAGCTAGCCAATGAGGTGGCGGAGGCAAGACGGGTGACCTTGCGTAACCTTCCCCGGATCTTGTCCTGCGTGGTGGTGGTATGGCATCGCGTGGTCTCCATCGGGAATCAAGCATCCAAACAAGTTCGTGTTTAATTCAATTACTCCAAAATAACCATCCCACAGCCTCCTACGTCGTCGCCATATTGTCAACCACCGAAACCAACAGCCCCGTAATCAACTGTTCAACCGCTTTGATTCGCCGCCTTCACTCATACCCATGTTTCCACAGCTTGGCAGGCTTTACACCGACATGAACCCGTGTGTGGCTATGGGAGGCAGTGAATCAGTCTCGCAGAATCTTCTCCAACTGTTGAACCCGTTAGCGATACAGGTATTTGCTTCCCACACATTTTCAACGCTCGCTCACCTGTAGCCCCCCTACCACCATTATATAGTAAACAGCCAAAAATGCCAGGTATTATGCTGTAAGTTTAGTTCTGTTTATTTCAAGTTTCAGATCATGTTATCTTATCTAATTTGATTAACGTACCCCATTTCAATTCAAAGGAATCATATATTATTTTTGATTTTTTTTTATTACTTGCCGTTTAAAAAAGTTTTTTCTGTATTGTTTACTTGAAACCGATTTTCGAATTTTCAGGTAAACGGTATTATGGGCGTTATTATGACGTCTTTGTAATTTCCATTGTTTAATGCATCGTCCTAAATCCAGATGATCTGTCGACCAAATCGATTTACGCGATATAAACATCAATTAATAAATCTGGATAGGAAATGTTAATCTACTTGTGTACCATTGTGCTCGAAACGCCGGGAATCGGGTTAAATTGAATATATTCGAGGCCTTTTGTTGGGTCGTCTAATCGTCATGATCACGCGTCGCACGATTATTGCGGCCGGGAAAACTCGCCGCAGTTATTTTCGTCCCATTCGTTACAACAAAAGAAATAGCAGATTCCAATGCGCACTGGTTACCATTGAGCGATGTGTATAGATATCATCATCTTTGACGGCTCCTCCGTTAGCCTGGTCCCTCGGGAATCGGTGGCATTTATATAGTGCGTACTTACCGTTGCTCCCTAGTGCTGCCGAACGAGGCGCGAAAAACGAAGTGACAGCCATTGCCCATTGATCCGATGACGTGGTGCCCCAAGTTATGTGCTGTGGCCCAGTGTATGCAGAGTGTCGCACATCGAGTAACCGCATCAACCTGACTTCCGGGATATTACACCTGTTTTATCAGCTCACGTTTCCCACTTCTGCGATAAACATGTTTGTATTCCATCCTTCCAATGATTTTTAACGGGCTAAATATCACACCAGCAATAGGCTTGTCACAAGACCGTTTTTATATAAAAATAGTTTTTTATGTGGATTTCGGTATTTGAATCGGTCGCCTTAACCGTTCGCACAACTGTTTAATTGTAATGAATTATCCAAATGCGCGAGTGGTTACACCAGACAAACTCCAAAGGCACGACTCTGCGCACGATTTGAGACGCAATACCCGCGGAGAAATCAGGTTTCCCGTTTGTTTAAATCCCGCCGCTATCCACAGTACGGCGAGAACCTGTTGGGCGCCTTTGCTGTGGTCTGGGAACGGAGGCAACGAACGGATACCGGCAACAAATCGAAGCACTGGTTCCCTCTACCGGAAGCGAACACGCAGCAACAGCAGGTGCTAGATGTCGCATGTGCTATCCGGTCCCTGCAATGCGACGTCTTGGTTTCCATTGTGAAGCGCGTCATCCTACAACCAGACGATTTCCCGATGCTGTCGACAAAAAGGCGAAAACAGTTTCAGGTATCGAGTTCCTTCGTTTCGCCCCTGCGGCTTTAGATTGTACCTGCCGAAGTCTGTCGCAAGGAAACCGCAGTTTTCACCGAAGCTGGCGACTTTATTATTTATTTATTTTAGTTCTTCGTGCCCGGCTAGTCTGGCAACTTTGACATCATGTACCACTCTGTGTTTGTTGGGTTTGTGAGAGTAACCACTAGTATAATGAGTTCTACTAAAAATTAAAGAACATCTCATTTATATACACCACATCGCAATAGTTTAGATAACTAGATGGTTGGCGCGAGGTAATCTGAAGATTGCCCGTGCATTAACGCCCTTGTGTTCTCCCATTTACCGGGATAAAACATGAATATTATACACTGATTCCAAAATCTCTACGCTCAGTCGCCATTTTGGAACCTTTAGCCAAGAATATGTCGGACATATAACCGCAATGTTGTGTTATTCAGACTACACAACCTCCCGCGAGTATCAGCTGGTAACTCGACTATCGCAACCGCACAACATGTGTGGGTGGGATATGCAGGTCGGATAAACCCGAATATCAAGTCCTACAACAATCGAGCTTTCCGTCCACTTTCATGTTTATCAGTGTAATTGGGATAACTTAGCGTTACCAGATCTATTGCACTGTGTTGTGTATTATTGAAAGACGTTGCGCTATTTTAAGGCATCCTTGATTTCTGCTAAATCCGCTACTGCCGTACCCAATGGCACAATTGACATGCTAAAGACTACTTTCGATCCTACAACCTTTCGGCCGACAGCTAACGCTTCAATGGACGGATATCAATGTTGGGAATTCCCCCAGGAATCCTTGCTCGACTTCACTCTGCGCTTCGTCCAACGTCAGCAGAGTTCGGCGGTCCGTGACGCGTGGCCGAACCTGCTTTCCCTCGTCCGCGAATGCCTTGCGCTCGGATCGGCCGTCGCCCCGCTTCAGCCATATGTGGCCGGCTCCACAGCGACGCTTAGCGGCAAGCGACAAATAAGCGCCAGTTGCCACTTCATCCTGCTACTGTTGGTGAGCGAATACGCACGTAGAACCGCTACTTCAATCGACAAAAAGGACCAAAAAGATCTTCAGGTAAATATGGGTTTTATAAAGAATCCAATTAACATTATACATCTACACATTGTAATTGAACCAATTAAATAAAAAATCAGTGAATGCTATTGGCGACAAACGTCATGATGACGTCACTCACCCAAATGGCATGATGACGTCACATAAACCCCGTTTGCACACTGTTTCCTCCAGGATATCTGCGTAAGATGCATCGAGGCTTGCAACACGATTGTGGACTGTTCGTTGGAACATGGGGGCTGGTTGGCGCGTCGGGCACCCTCCGTGCTCCCGGGGCCCCACCAATCGAACCCCGAATCTCAGCTCAAGCTTGTCACCGAATCCGGCTCTTCCGTTGACCTACATGGTTCGTGTGGCGTATGTTTGGATGTCCAGATAGTTTGGTTGGTTGAAGCGTCAACCAAAAAGTTGTAGAATGGACGTCAGCTAGTCTTTATTTGGTCATATTGTGTCATACGGTTGTGTGATAGGGCAAGGCACTTAGCCAACATCGCATGAATACAATGAATTAATAGGTTCTACTAAAACAAAAGTATGGTCTCATTCATATGCAACATGCTGCAATAGCTTTGGTAACTTACCTGTGGGTACAATTTATTTTATGAGATAAAATATATGAAATCCAATGTGGATTTCACCACCAGCCCAGGAGAGAAATAACACGCCATACCATTCATCAATCAATGGTTGCCTCCCACCTTTCCTCTGCCGATGGTTTCATGGTTTATTATCTCCAGACAAACAAGCGAATCGCCCCGAGGTGACCCCCAAATCTGCGAGCTCCGACCCCGGCTTTGCAACAACCCCACCAGAGGTTACCAGCCCCACCGAACCCCCCAACCCACCCAACCTCACCATCCTCCCACACGCAACCAACCCCAACTTCATCCACAGCTTACACGCGCTCAATGTGTTGGCACAGGTGAGTCGAACTAAAGTGAAGCAACATCTCTGTCACATACGCACTCCAATAGCTCTGCCTCTTATAAAGTAAACTAAAGACAACGGTAGACAGTTTAATCTGAATATAGCCTGTGGGATAACTCTTTTTCTCATTGACGAGGATAAAAGCATATCCTATCCAACCCTGATTGTAGCTTTCACATGCTCAGCGTGTCAGTACCTGCAATCCACTCGGAAGCAAGCTAGTCGGTTAAATCCTTGGGCAAGGCACTTATCGGACGTGGCCTGAAACACAATTAATTCAGTCGAATTATCAGAAGTCCAACAGTAGTTAGGTCGTCTACTTATATAAGGATGTTTTCAACCGAGATATTTTGATCGTTTGTGTTTTACTATGACTTATCCAACGAGCCGACCATATACTTGTTGCAACCAGGTGCTGGCCAATCTACTCGACGTCATATACGGAAGTGAGGAAAAGGAGAAGATTGTCCCTGTGCTGATGCCAGTCATTGCAAACGTAACTCCATACCTCAAAGATCACAGGTGTCAATCAAGTCTTGAACAATTTTCGCGTTAATTTTATCGCATTGGCGTTGTCGCCGTGTTTTTATTCTCGTGAATGGAAAAACGTAGAAATGTTATCAAAACGATCGTTAGATTACCAGGGCTATTGCAATGTGGTGTATATGATTAAGACTCTTCTTCTGTCCAATTACTAAGTTTTAGTGACTAACTGACTTTGCCCGTGTAATAGCTATTCTACGTTTTCCCATTCACAGAGATAAAAGATGAATATATTATAAACCGACCGAGTTGACCGGTCGGACCAATATATTTGCTGGTTGTATGGTATATAACAAACTGTCCCATCGATCCCCAGCGCAAACAACTCCCAGAGCTACAAGGCCGCTGTACGTCTGCTCTCCAGTGTGAGCGGGTACCAGCAAACCAGGCGCGCGTGGAAACGTGACGCGTTTGACCTGCTCATGGAGCCCGACTTCTTCCGCATGCCTCCCGACTGCGCCACCGAGTGGCGGAATGTGGTCGACCACTTGATGACGCACGACGCTACCACGTTTAAAGAACTGATGGGTGGGTGGATGGGTGAGCGATTCGGGACAAACGCTTGAAACCTTTTTTTCTGTTTTAGTCCGAATCGGATTGAGCCGCAACGCAGCCACGGGACCTTCGCTTAATATATTCTCCAACAAGGAACAGGTAATCAGATAAGCTCGGTGTAACCTGACTACATTATGGACATGAGTTGTGGATACGTTGGTTAAAAACGTTCGACCCGAGCGGCCAATCGCTCATCCCAATCACCCGCATTCGCTGAATAATTAATAAATGACCTGTGAAGCTGGCCCGTATTAACTCGTCATTTTTCCGATATTGACAGCAGATGAAATCGCCGGTTCTATATCGTGCTCGTCAATACGTTGATGTTTATGATATACGTCATTATATGACCTACATTGAAATGGCGGTGTGTTTAATTGCAGAATCGTTGATGATGAAAAGGTTGTGTGGCCGAATGTTTAACGCGACCAATACATAAACCACTCCATATATAAAAAAAGGTCTTATTAACGAGTTTTCACCCCAAAACGGTCTTATTGACCATCATGGTGTGGAAAGTTTGCCTTTTTTTAAAATAAAAACGCGATATTAAAGAACAACAGCGAAACGTTGGCCGACAATGCATACAATGAGAACTTGCCGTAATACAGTCAATTCAAAAGAGTTGAAATGTGCTTGTTGTAGTTAGATAAACTTGAAATGGTTGATACTGAGTAATGATGTGGTGGGTATATGTCCCGTCGTACTTGAAAGCTAACAATTTACCGTAGCATGTCGTACAAATTTCGGGGAGTTGTTTTACAAGAGTAATTTCGACCCGCGGTAGACCCCTCACTAACATCGTATTTTTCGAATTCTGTGTCTAAATCGGCCGCGCTAGCCATTCGACCACACTATCGTTTAACGTTTTGGAGAGTTTTTTTTATAAGCCCAAACGGTACAATTACTCATAAGCAAAATGATACAAACAAGTGCGTAGCAGCAGAATGGCCATACTAATTAATAAGTTCGGACAAGACGATGTCAGAATATTCATTTTACTACAGACAAATCATGAGCTCCCAATGATAAAGCTGGTGACTTGTTAATCGATTCAATCCAAACAATTCAAGTTCAAATAACTGCATAATTAGTGTGACATGATTGTAGTGAGCAGATATACATCGTTACATACGGTAGGAATTGGAGCAAAGAGCGATGCTGTTGAAACGTCTTGCATTCGTCGTGTTCAGCAGTGACAGCAACCAATACCAGCGCCATCTTCCCGAGATACAAGAGAGGTTGTCGGAAAGTCTTAAGTTGCATCAAGTACCAACCGTGCAGGCTCAGGTAAGCTATTTATGACGTATTTATGAGCGGATCACGGGGAAACACCGGTAACTTGCTGCCAGTTGCTATGCTTCGATGTACCGCCATGTTTGACAACACTGAAGCTGTTTTATTGTTTAATCCAGCTGCTGGAGTATTGGTGGAAGTAACACTTCAGCATAGACATTAAAGTTCACCGACTCATTTATTATATCTTTACTTTTTTTACTCCCTAAGTGCGTTTTCCAGCGTCGGGTAGTGTGACGCAAACTATTTATTTCTTTAAAAAGACGCAGTAGGCTTAAAAAGGTTGGAAATCATTGTCGAACATACTATGTAATAATTCAATGCATTATGCATAAATGGAAATATGATTTGTTTCTTTAAGACGCCACAAAAAACACAATTCTAATTTCTCATTTTAATCATTTTTTGTACTACAAAACGTCACAGTGGATTGTGTGACAACATTATCCGGGGTGGAAGACTCTTTTTTGTTCCTGTGTTTGGGGAAACCCCAAAAACTGTACACTAACCAACATTAACAGTGTGTTACACCCCTGGCCTGACCTTTGTCATGCGTTGCTAGTGTACATTAGTACACTTCAATAAGTGATACAGGATTGTTGTATGATGTTTGGACGTCGTAGCTTTTATGAGAATGCCGCGTGCAAATGGTCAGACTGCCGATGGTACTGTACTTTGTCACTTACCAACAGCAGCTGTTTTACCCGCAACCATTCGCCACCCAATATGGGACACATGTAAACCCAACATCGTTGTTATTCTGGGATCTATATTCGCATCATGTACGAAATTATCACGTATGTAGATGCATGATGACGTATAAGCACAACATGCATTCCCATCCCCAGGTATTCTTATGTTTCCGTGTCCTACTGCTACGCGTGTCGCCCTCCAACCTACAGTCGCTGTGGCCATCCATAGTGACCGAACTGGTACGTACATAGTCGTCTTCCTGTTGTCCCCAATATGGTACTGGTCGCTGTATGAAAATACTTTGGAGTCTTTGGACATTCCTTTTTTTGGCTTAAATGTACAACAGCTAAAATGTACAAATGTACAACAGCTAAGTCGGTTAGATCATCTGCCGTCAGCCGAAAGGTAAAAACCAGCTGCTAGCCAGAGACGTGCAAGGCAATTAATTAAATCAGCATAAACTAAGTGGTTTAATAGCATTTTTAAACAAAAATAGAAGAAACTTCTCAGTTATAAACAACACTCTTCATTAGTTTTGCTAACCCAGCGATCGGCGTTAACTATTTTGACAATGGTTTCTTGCATTTCCACATTCACAATAAATAAACATTAATATCCTATCATTTGGCAGAATATTCGTAATATCCGGTTAAAAACTGCCAAAACCCATTGTAAGAACATCACGTGGTTGTTTGCGCTCAGGTTCAAGTCCTGAGTCAGTTGGAGGATCAGTTGACGATGCTGCGATTCGAGAACGACCACTTGCAAACTTCCGAGCCGGAATCAGTCGACCCTGCTGCGCCGTCTAGCGGTGGAGGAATTTTCTTTTCAAATCAACCTAATTCTCAATCCGGCAGCTTGCAAGAGAAGTAGATCTTGTGTATTTTGTTGTTTTTACCTGTTTAATATGTTGATATGACAGAATACTTTATTAAATTTTATTGTTTATTAAATTTTATTATTTATTACATTTTATTGTTTTCTTAATTTTTTTTGTTTATTAAAACGTGGTGCTTGTATTACATCGGTAGTAGTATTGGTTTGTGAGATGTCATAACCAGAATGATAGTTCCCGACATCAAGTCACCCTGGCTTAGTCGCTGAACCCTAGATCATGGGGATTAAATCCCACCCGTGGTATAATTATCCCTGTGACTGTCACACTATACTCCACATTTAACTGAACGATCCAGTGTATCAGGTTTACGAAGTCAAGTTCGTTTTCATCGGATTTATGTAATCGGTGTCGCAATTTTAATAATCCATACGAGCATTGTAAAACGCCTGGTTTATCTCGCATGGCCGCTTTTGAAACATTTTTGTTTCGCAGATGGATGACGATGTACCTTTCCGCGTGTAAACTGCTCGACCTGATTCTATGTCTGCAGCCCCATCAACTTAATCATTTCAAGGTAAAAATGGGAATTTTCGTTTTGCAGCGTCTTGTTGTGATTCCATCGCAATTTAAAATGGATATGGTTGTTTCAAATTGGCACAAACATTAGTAAATGCGATACCGAATTGTTGTTTTTTTAATTGCAGCTATTCCGGTGGTCGTTCGTCGGCGAACCGGGGGAAAGCACCGATGACGTGTATGCTGACGTCATCGATTCGAAGCAGACGGTTGAAGACGGGGAGACGACGAGTGTCCAACGTGAATTTGTTCCTCACTGTGTTCGAATCAAACGACTCTTGGCACGAAAGGTAAGTCGAAAGGTAGAGTGATCGAAACCTGCCACTATCTAGTCGGCTGTGTCCCTCTGCAACAAAAATTGCGGACGCTGCCTGAAACCAGTAGATAATGGGTTTAAACAAAAACAAAAAAGCAATGTATTGATATTACTCAACACACTGCAATAGCTCTAGTAAACCCGGACACCAGGTAATATGATGATTATCGGTGTTATAACAAGTACATACATTCCCTCCCCCCATATCCCCGGGATCAAGACAAATAAACCGTTCTGACAACAAATTAGTTTCGTATGGGACTAGTTCCGCCTCCCAGTTCAAACCATTTGCGTAACTGACAGCCATTCAATGCAGACAACGAACGGAGGGAGGCGGCTAGCTCAGGTGAAACCGCTTCGGCCGCTTCTGGAAATCAAGCGGCTGACATCACTATGGGAGCTGCAGGAATTCTTTAACACATTGGTCGAACCACGGACCATGCTTGCGTTGCATGGAAGATCCGGTGGAGTGGGATACTCGTCGAAAGGTGAGGATTTGACGCCTTTATGTGGGGTTGGGACCTCATTGAAGGCCGCAAGTGGCTGAAATACACCATAACCGCCTACGTTGCGTTTATACCGGTTTAAATCGCCCACTAGCCCAATGCATGGTTATTAAACAGCTTCTGGTTCGTGAACACATGATTATTCATGGTATTTTTTTGTATCAACTTTTAACAAGATACAGATTACACTGTTACACCCTGCACCCGCAGTTGCCAACGAAATGTCATTTGAGAAACAGTTTTTGCTTTAAACCGAAAACTTCGTAATTGTTTTTTTTTAACCAAGCGAACTTTCAACCTCGCGATGGGTAGGTCTTAAAAACTGTTTTTATATTATAAATATATATATAGCTCCATATATGAATCTATCGCTCAACCTCGTAACTAACCAGACTTCGTACTTGCAGGACCAGAACAGCGCTCGTTCCGACACATTGAAACGATACTACAAAACGACTTCGTTGAACCAATGACGTAATATTTGCTTGTCATTAATCCCACTGTGTCGTGTACTCGTCGAAATATCGGTCTGTGATTTCACACATCGCCTTATTTTCCTTCCTTCTTTTAAATCCCGTGCAATTATTTTTATCGGTGGCCACACAGTCGCCCAGTGATTACATTCTTTCTATTTCTCGAAGCAGCACGACCGAAGCTAAATTGTTCCGTTGATTATCATTTGTTCCGTTGAATATCGCAGCATCTTGTTTAAAGCGCACTTTTACCCGTGGTACTATTAGAAGCACATAGATATAGCATAAATCGAACAAGTTTTGTCGATTTCGTAAATGTTAGTTTGTTGTGCTTAGTTCTCGGTACGTTGGTGTGTTAGCTGCGGTTCTGTCCTTTATTTATAAACTCTCTTATATTTTTAATGAATTAAAATGCTCTGCTTTGTACTTCTGCATTTTATTCCGTCGGAGTCGTTTGCGTGTTTTATAACGTCTGATTACCTTTTAAGGTTACCGGAGCTATTGCGAAGTGGTGTAATTTATTTAGACCTTCTAACCATACGTTTAAATATCAAGAAAACCCATTACTATACTGGGTTCAGGTGCCGTCCGCTAAGTTCCCCTTTTAAAGACATAACCAACTTCGAGTTTCGATCCATAACCTTGCTGCTGTAAGCCGACGCATTAACTATGCGACTGCTTTAATGACATCGAAACGACTTAATTTAAGATCAGTGTAACCTAAACGCCACCGAAACGTTATGAGTCGCTCAGTAGAAAAATTTTGTGGTTCCGGTTTACTCAACGATTTAATGACGATTTAATATGCGACTGGTGGAACTGTAGATGGGACTAAACCAACTTGATATTGGTCATTCTGGTAATTTGTCAGACTCATTGAAAGCAAATCAAAAACATGCCACAAACTAGTCAACTGTGTCTAAGGACTTTAATCATTTAAGAAGGTATTGTTAAATCTTTCAAACAGTGTTAAATCTTTTAATGACGCATTTTCCTTGCGAGGAATAAGAAGGGTAAATCAACCAATGTCGATTGCTTTCGCCTTCACGGATTTCAACAAAACAAAATTCTGAGAAATAATCTTTGTTATGCACATTTTCCACAAAACACCATGACCGCGGTTGGTGTTACGATGTTATTATAACGCTTTGCGTATTTGTTTATTATCAATATTTATCCGGTCGGGTGGCTTAGTAGTTCATATCGTTAAACTAAATATGGCGCTTCGTATCGATAAACTAATTATGGATGCTCCGAAACTTCTAGCTAGCTATTTGTGATATTGGCAAGACACCTATAGCGGTCGTGTCTTAAACCCAATGTATTGAGGGGTTGAACAGCAACCATAGAAATATTCATCGTGTACAACAAACATCCGAGATTGTATGTGGACATTGACTTACTACACAACTTTAATTTTTTAAATTTGAGTATTTTATTAAAATATTATACCTTCGATTACGTCATAATTTTTACTAGCTGAATGACACCATGCTTGTACACGCTAATGCTGTGCGCAGTCAACCAGTAAAACGACCTCTTTTTTCTCGAATCAAACTTTTCACCGGAAACATCTACATTTGATTGGAGTCATTACGAAACAAATCCCATTATTTGGTAAACAAGTTCGCGATTAGCAATTGTTTTTAACCCAACAGATTTCCTGAACTATTGCGCGAGGTATTCTGACAGAATGGCAGCAAAATTGATCATTGCCTACGCATTAGTATTATACACAGCAGGTAAATTTCCGCTAGAAACAACTAATCAGTTTATAGTAAGATTATTATTCTAACATTGTGTTAACAGTAGATACCGCTTCAGCGCAAGGCTCATTCTTTGAAGCTCTGTTCAACGCTGCAAACAGCAATGATGGATCTCAGGGCAATATCCCCAGGACTGGGGCAGAGTTGGAGGCTTTCTTCAGCAGGAATTGCTACGTTTGCCATGGGACGACAATCAGTGCAGTGACGTCTTCTTGTTGGGAAACTGTCGACGAGAGCCACACTCGATTCGTTGAAATTCAAAATTGCTTTGGGCAATGCTCGGTGAGCCAAATTATTCAGCTATAGTTAGATCATTATTTACCTTAAGCGTTAGGCACATAAATGGTCGCGATAGCCGCACGGTTGTATAATCAAAACCAGCTATTTGCTATTTGTGTATGTCTTTGATCAAGGTTTTTCACGTACTTTACCCGGACCGAGTAGATTTTAGTGGAACAATGCTTTAAGATCAAACTCTGCCATACGCAAAATTCTGGTAATAATTCGGCAAGAATTATTATAGAATAACCATGGACGTGGCAGTCTAAATGGCCGTTCTTATGTATTATTTCTACGCTGTATTCAATTCCAAACTCTCAAAAAGGGTTTTATAATTTTAGATTTTTAACTATTGTAAATAATTACCCGGAACCCCAAACAGTATGCTGATTTTATGATGTTAAGTCCCCAAAAAGTATGCTGTTTTTATGATGTTAAGTCAGAATAAAGACAGCTGGTCTATTTTTCGATAGTTGTACAAAAATAAATATGCCATTAAATTGTCTTGGAATATATTGGCCTCTTCATTTGCAAAGTAGGAGATACTGATGTAGATCCCGTGATGCAGTTGCAGAGTTTAATGTTGTGAAACTGGACACCGAAATTGATTAGTGCGTCGGGCATTTAACTGACTTTACTTTTACTCCGCCCCTCCTTTGTACACTCATCAACACTGTCAATCCGATTTTCTCCACAGACGACTGTCCTGAACCACACAGCCATCGGGCTGGTGGAGTTCTCGCGAGCATGTGAGAGCAACTGCACAGCGTCGTGTTACCACACTGACCAAAATACTGACTTGTGCAAATACTGCTGCTCCGGTGACAGGTCAGTTAAAGTTATTAGTTTAGATGTTGTTGTATTATCCAATAGCACAAGTGGTCAACCGATCAGTTGGCGAAAAGTTTTGATCCCAGAACATTTCGGCTGAGAGCCTGTGCACTGACCCACCGTGCTATTCGGATTTATAATGACCATAGAAGCACCGTAATTATCATAATGCAAATGCTCTTGTACAGAAGCATTAATAATATGGGCAACACACACACAAGGCAAAACATTGTAAACTCATCGTTAGGATTTTTACCTGTTAAGTTAATTGTGTCATATAGCCAAACACTGTACTAATTTGCAAATATTCATATTTCGCTCAGATGTAATGGGATTTTGCCCAATTACGTCCCGAAAGGACCGGAGCAGTTAGATCACGTGAGCAAGAAAAATTTAAAGACGTGGTTGAGAGGTGTTTTGTCGAAGCCGCGACACCATGCGGACGATCCTTCTAATAAAGTACACCTCGAGTTATTGCTACAGATGTTTATATCGCTATCACCAATATTTTATAAGTGTAATCACCTTTATAAATCATTAATCCCATGATTCTTTCGGATTATTGCAGATATGTGTGATTTGTCGAACCCAATAGTTTATTTTAATTGGGTCGGTTAACTCATTCGTAATATATTTAGCGGATATTAACTCAACCCAGCGGAATTATGGGTTGTACTGGTAGTATGGTCTCAATCATTTACCACACACTACAATTACTCGATGGTTTTCTGCGTTTTTCTTTCATGATGATCGACATAAATATCTTATTTTGTTACAAATTATGTGGGTGCACCGAATGACCATATATGCTTTGGAGTCTTTAGTGGTCATATAACTTTGTACCAAATTGTTTGAAAACACGTATATCGAGCTAGCTATATATAATAACCTTGATAACATATTTCAGCTGGCAACAAGAAAATTCATCAAAAATCTTCTTCAAAATTTTGGATTGGCTTTTGAGCAGGAGGGATTTACTAATTTCGGAGACTGTCCAAGAAGACCAATCGCCCATTCAACTTTCGATCGGTATTTCCATCCATAAACACCCACTGCTATACACATCACGTTACACCTCGATTTTAACTTTTTATGCAGTATATCCGGACCGTCATAAAGGGTTTCAACATAATTTCGGTGGTCAAGGGGAAACATTACGGGACCATAAGAGACAACATGATCGTTTTAATCGCGCATTACGACACCCACCTATCGACGCGCGGAGTGAATGACAACGGATCGGGGGTCGCTGGACTGCTCGAGATATCCCGCTTACTTTCCAGCCAAGAATGTTATAGGTTAAATACCATATTGCAAAAGGGGCTGTATGGAATACTATTAGGCAACTCGAAAAAAAGTATTTTGGAATTAACTGTGTTGCTAAACCAACTCGTATACCACCCTAATCTTCCAATTTGGTTAAAAAACATTTTTAGTTGAATTTGGGTAATGGTGATAAAAAATGGATATTTTGGTCCCAATAACTTAGTGGGTTAGCGCGTCGCCTATCAGCCAACGGGTTGTTAAATCAAAACTGTTTGCTAGCTAGTCGACTGTATCCTTGGGCAAAGTACTTTACGGACATCGCTGCAATCGTATGGATTAATTGGTTGAACTAAAACAGTAGTATCGTCTTAATAATATACTGAACCGTGGACGCGAGTCATCAGACTATCGCCGTGGATGAACCTCTCAACGCAAAGTCCTCCAGAATACAAATGTTAAACAGTTTCGACTTTCAGCACAAAGAACATATTGTGTTTAACAGCACCAATGCAAGTATGGACCTTATATGGGCTTATAATTTAGCAGTATACAAAAAAAGTCTCGTCAAAATTTTAGAACTAATATGTGACGGCAACTTAACTTAAGTTTGAACTATTTCCTATAGAAACTACAGCGTCGTCCTGGTGTTCACGGACTTCAAAGAACAAGGAAGTTTTCTTGATGGGTTGGCGGGAAGCGGCTACACCAACTGCTTCGTGGAAGAGTTCAACCAACTAAGTGGATCTGCCCACTTCTTGTGCGGCTGGTTGCTACCACATATGCGTCGTACCGGCTCCCGGATGATGGCCTCGATTAATCTTCACTCATTGTTGAACTATGACCGCAGGTAACCGGGCTTCCAATTTTAATGCTGTTAATGTGCTGCAGTTAGATAGGATAAGATGTGAACAGGTATTTGTCAGACTTATATCTATGGACGATTCACCTGAGCCAATACATTCCATATCACACTACTGAGACTCTAGTCTTTAACAGATATATGGACTGAACAATAGCCAAGTTATATTGACTCATATCAACCATTGCTTATGCTTTTAGACCATTGAGCCAATCCGAAGCAAGAACGGGGCGGTTTCCAATTAGAAACAATCGTGTAAGTATCCCATGGCATTAATTTGGTTGGTATTTGCTTAACAATAATTGCTATTTACGTGTATGTTTTACATAACATCAATTGGTATTTACGAGTAGTTATCATATGACAGCAATTGGTATTTAAGTGGAAGTTTACCACCACACCAATTGGTATTCACGTGTAAGAATCACGTGACACCAATTGGTATTAACGTGTAATTATTTTGTAATGTATCTATTGTGTAGTTCGCCGGCCTGAGTAAGCATCTTACTCCGGCATTCGTTAAAAATGTAGCTGATTACAAATACGAACGAAACTAAAACGAAACACGCACGCCGACGACAAACCTGCGATAATTTGGTGGTTCGGTAACAAAATTTATTTCCCATCACGAGACTAACATATTGTATACATCCCGAAGAATTGTAAAATCCACTTTTACTTCTCATTCCCAGGACAGGTCGGGAGATTGGATTCTGGCATCTTATGCTCAAGTGGAGGGAAATGATCACTGGACCTCCAACTTCTCGGACAACCTGCGTTCCATGTGGGACACAGACCCGACTGCACCTGGACGTTTTTTCCCACAAGAATTTCAAGGTTTTGTTTGCATCTGATGCTCCGTTCTCCCTAATGAGCTTAAACGTTGTAGTGGAATTCGTTACAAATCAAAATTTATCAAAAAACGGGTATAAATCCACACTATAATATACCGAGTAATCCCATGAGTTTTTATGTCAAGGTACGAGATCGCGTGTTAGACTAAATCTAAAAACTACGCTTTATCAGGCACCTTCTACGTGATATTTAAAATCATGTTTTTGTGAATAGATACCCAGAGGTCTCGGGTGCTACGTGACGACTGCTTTCCGTTTCTACTTCTACGAGATCCTCTTCCCTGCATCACTTTGACAGACACTGGTATGTAATTTCCATCGCTCTACAGGTGCTATTCCCAGCTGTACGCCTATGTCTCAGGGCCTGACGAATATTGTTCGAAACCAGTTGAATTAAATGAGTTAAATAATAAGTAAAGTAAAGTTTCTGCTCAACTCATTTTAAGAGTAACAATGTCAACTAATGTGCATTTAATCTGTACTTAGAGTAAATTATATTATGACAATAACTAAGTACTGGCGCCGATTAATTTTGCACCTGAAGAAATCTTTTGCGCTTCAACCACCAAAGATTTGTTGATGTTACTGCAGTTTGATGTTGCTTGTGGAAATTTAAAAGTTGGTTACTTTTCGTTTTATACTGCTTACTTTGGATACAAGCAAGTAATGCAAAACCTTGATCGTTACATGACCTTCTTAAAATGTAACAAAAATTTAACGTCACATGATTTAATGACTTATATTTTCCCACCCCAAAGATAAACATATTCTGTTGGCCAAAGGTCTAAGATAAACACGTGACCTCCCATACAGGTCCGCTCCGAGGTTATATGCGAAGATGTCACAACCGCGATTGTGACGACGTTTCCCACGTCACTCCATCCAACGTCGAGTTTTTAGCAAAGGTTACACGACGTTGATTTATAAGATTTTATCAAAATGATTGTAGAACGGCTTTTATCTATTCACTTGTATTATATCGTGAGCTAGAAGGCAATATTACAACGGACTTTTGTACGACCGAATGGTTTGCGCAACTGATTTGACTAATTCTATATAAAAGCGGTGTTGGTGACGTGGTCACCACGAGGTCGAACCTTGGCCTAGTAAAACAGTAAATGTAACAACCTGATATTCCACATGCTTGCGCAACAGACAACGAACGCTGTATGGAGAACCGTCGAACAACTGACGGAAAGCAGCTGCCGGATTCCGCCGAACGATCAACCTTCTTCCAACGTATTGGAGACTTCGACCGCGGCAACCGACGCGTCTGACCATCCGCGTTTGGTGGGCAGATTATCCACGTGCGGCGCTCCACTACTTTCGGTGACGAACATTATCTCTTTATTTTTTCTGGTACGGTCGTGTGGCCGAATGGTTAACGCTACCGATACATATACCGACTACCATACAAAAACGGTCCAAGTGACAAGCACATCATGTGATAGTATTGTTATATTTATTCCCCGGCGTTTGTAGAACAAAAGTCGCTATGTTACGATTAATTGTACAAACAAAAGAAAATAGGCTGCCAGAGACATTCATTTTGTAGATTTTTTTACCACAAATGAAATTTTAAGCGAGCTGTCCCAATCCACTGAACGTAGGCAGCGACCAAGAATAGGTTTTGTTAGAAACCCAGCCGTGTAGTCATCGGTGGTGATCTAACGCGGTGCATTCGTGGACGACCATGGTTTAATCATTAAAACCTTTAGATTTCCTATCTTTGCGATCGAGGTTAACAGAACTCGGTTTAGAAATCTCAGTAGAAAAATATTTAATATCAAGTACGCAGAGGTCGTCGCGACTCGGTGGACGCAACGCTGTTGTGGTAACCGCAGCATGCAAGTACACTCATGCAGCATTGGAGCTTTGTCGTTCACCCACAAGTGGCGTTTGGGCGGCTTTAAACTCTGGCTCTGCGTGGATTCCGAAAAAAGCAAAACGCAGACAAAATCGCCACCTGTGGTAAGCAAACGGCCATTGCCGATGTAACAGTGGATAATCAAGATATTTTCGGGGAAAAGAAAACGCAGAAGACGTTTGAATACCGTCGATCGTGAGATTGCCTGGTGCCAAAAGTCGAGTTACAGGGATTATTGTACTGTGTTAAATATGATATAAATTGGTAATTGTTAAGCTTTAAGCACTAGGTTCAGGCAACGTCCGCTTAGTGCTTTGACCAAGGACACAAACCAACTATAGCTGACTGGTTTGGATACAATTACTATTCTGCTGACAGCCCGACACTTTACTAATAATATACCCGGCTAATCGATGTTTGATAATAACCTTGTGATTTTTCAGGATCAAGCTAAACATAGGAAGAAGAGTGAATATCACCGGCATTGGCGTCCAAGGCGTCCCAAGGAAGGGCTACGTCTCTCGTTTCATGCTGTCATACAGTAACGACGGTACGAACTGGCACTGGCATCTTCCTAGCCCCGACTCGCGACGCAGCAGCAGCAGAGTAGTAACAACCGAGTTGCTCGGAAACTCGAATTGGAGCAGAGTAGCGAGAACCGACATCAACCCTAATATCATTGCTCAATATGTGCGACTCCACCCACGGAAATGGAGACGTCGCATTGCACTGCGACTCGAAATATTCGGTTGTGAATTGTAATATTAGAATATATATCACGATTGCTGAATTTAAATATACTCTAAAGGCGGTTTTGTATAAAAGTTGGCCTCACAATAAAAAATCACATAATGTACCCTATACACGCGGGACCGATCGTAAGCGTGGTTGCAAATAATAATGCCAATACACTTGTATAAAACTGCATATATTTTGTTTAAGCGTATTAACACGTACACATTGCTGAAAAAATTGTACAATAGAAGGTATTCTGACATACTATATATACATTTGATATTATTCTGAATAGCCTTAGAATTTAAATTGGCAAAAACTTGGTTTAAAAGAATATTATTATTTTCCCGACGCACACCTAGAATGACCCGCGACAGAGTATTGTGCCGCGGAGAACTGATTGCGGAGCGCTGATGTAGCCATTCACTGCAAAATCACAATAAATTTGTGTCAATATTGTTTGCAATCTGACGAACACAGATGTACGGACGCAAACGCTGTGTCCTCGTATCAATCCTTTAACCTCGATTACATTTTCATCAATAGCGTCAAATAAGCTTGAGCGATTTGAAACTGCACGAAAGCCCACTTTTGGAGAAATCGATTTAATCCAGTGGAATTATTTTGGCAATAAAACAATCATTGTAATGATTTGCCGTGTACATTTCTCATAAAGTTCCTCCTAAAAATGGAAGCCTGTTAGAACCTTAACACGTACACACACATGCCTGACATAAATTGTTTTCGGACAGCGTTTTTTCCGATGTAGATTTTAATCTCATTTATGGGAAAACGCATTTCAGAGAGCTGCGACATAGCAGTGGCTGTTTGAGGGCCGAGATACGATCTTTATTTGACGTTGTCTTCCATCACCTGGTGTTGTAGACGTGTCAAGATGGTTAAGTGAGCATGTTGCTGTTGCATCTCGGATTCGTATCGATTGCAGCTCACAGCGAAGCAAATAACAAAAGGAATTGATCTGCATGGGAAGGGGCCATTGATCGCGTGTCGCGGGGACGAAGGTTGCCTCGATCGACCCGATTCAATGGAAATTAAATTAACCACCTTTTTACGGTAGCAAACTATAAGGAAGTGGGAAGTAAGCAAGAAAGAGCCAAGTAACAATAATATAGCGACAGTAATGGAGATTGGAATACAAATGTGGACAACTTTAGAGTCGAGCTTCCAGAAATCCTCGAGAATGGGATATTAGTCGGGTGTAACCAACGTTCGCTAACACTTGATTTTTGTAGAATAAAAGTTAAAAAGAAAAAAAGTATTAATAAGAAGTGGTAGCACAAACCGTGGAACGGTTGGTTTGGTGGAGTTGCAAACCCTACAAATCAGAAAGGATATTGAATAAGCAATTTTGATTACGTCCTATTTTCCTTTTAAAGTGTTTCTTTAATTTAGTTTATTTGTGCTCCTTCTTTGCAGTAATGTAGAAACAGTAGAAATAAAATAAAAAGGCAGCAGAAATAACTGCAAAACTACAATAATTAAACACGTCAGCTGCATACATGGTATAACATCAAAAAAACAACAACAAAGAAACAGACGTGGCTGTTAAATCTAAATCCTTTACAATAAATCGATTAGAATAAAAATTGATGATACTGTTAAGCTAAAGTAGTTTTCAAATATAAAACTTGAAGTAAGGCGGGCCCAGACGTCGAACCAGCGGACAGGTGATTATATCTTTTTACTGAGCGCAGACTCGTGAGCTACCTTATGAGAAACAAACCAACAGTAAGTGTGCTTGCGAGTGTGGGTTCTAAACCTTGATTCGACTTTCTTGGTCGGATATCCGTCAGTCGTGTGATTTTGATTTCCTCCGATACAAAAGTTACAAAGAAAATGTTGTGAGACTTGTTTAGACCAGATATATGGGCACAAGATATATGTTGTAACATGGAGAGTAAACTGTGTTTTAACATTTGTTTTACCAGTGATTTGAAAAGTTCCAGTAATTATTTATTTTTTGTAACTTCTAATAAAATAAATATAGGTTGCAAAACGCATTAGGGGTACGACCGAATCTGTGCAACCAGTATAGATAATATATGTCATTTCTTCCACGACCTGGAGTACTGGTTTGGAATTACACCGGACGAACCTTAATATGGAATCAAGAGTGGATTATGCAGCCGTGGGACCAAAGGAATCGAACCGAACTCCGCTGCCGATCCAGTCTTTCCTTTGGCGACAAACCGAGTAAGATCGATCGCTCCCCACTTTAACTAATTGCGTCAGCTGTGCCACCAGCACACGCCAACTCTTAGTATAAAATAATAAGAATTTGAATTATCCTTCTGACGATTCGTGACCGACTGAAGGTGACGTCACGTTATATTATTTCCCGTGTATGCAAAACCGAATTTACTCCACTATTGTTATGTCATACCACTAAACAGTTCTAAAGTGTAACCAACAAAAAGGTTTTCATCATATTAATTTTATCAGCTCTAAGTAACTTTATTTTAAACCTCAGTCCCTTCCTACGACGGAAGATCGGAAAGTTGTACGAAGCGTCTTGCGCGGTGAGTTACCATCGTATCATTTGTAAAGCAATGTGTGCAAGCCCTGTACTGTACTGCGGGCTAAATCACATTAAAACCAACTGGGAAAACCTAATTTAATTTCTATTGATTCCCAGCGCCTCTTCCCTAATTCAACGTTAATGGCCTTTCCCTGTTTACTTATTAGCGCGTTGCCACGGTTTTCTTTGGTAATACGTCTGGTTTTAAACTATCCCCATACTTGCCGTTCAGAGCTTTAACTGATATCCTGTTGCCTTGCTTGCCATATAATCTATAGTCAACAAATCGGTCAGTTAGCTCGATCGGCTTATAATTCCGATTCACCCAATTGATAGTGAAACTGGCGAAGATGACTTATTAAACGGACATGGGGTCGACGCTTTACCAGTCGGCTAACCGACAACGTCTATGTGGTACTTGCTTTACTGGTCGAGGCTTGTAATTCATAGGATAACATGTGTATTAGACACGGGGCGGTACGATGTACCTTCTATGCGAGAAAGGTGCGGGCGCTAGGTAATTTGACGCACCCCCATCCCGTGTTAAAACGCCATCTTCGCTATCCCACCCCATGCATAAATAAAAAAGTGTCCTATTTAACTTATTGCAGACGTTTGAGCATATTCTGGTGGACAATAAGCTACAAGGTCTTCCGCCAAGACTCAGCGCCGCGATAGGCAACATCACCCGGTGGCAACTAATTGACGTCTGCCTCCCCCATGTTATGCATTGCGCTGCCATATTTCTCATCAATCGGAATAAATTAGGTAAGTGCGACCCTTCTCCCCAGGTCTTAATTTTTTAATGATTTTTCTATTATGTAAGGATTTCGTGGGCATCGATATAAAATGATTGGCTCCGCTCACATGTACCGGCACCTGCCTAATCCTGCGCCATATGAAAGATTAATGAACGCCACAAATTCACTAACTAGTAATACTCACTAATGAGCTGAAATCCGAGATTGGGCTGAAGTGGTTCCTCATTAAATTTTAATTCCACCGTAAACCTGTAGCTATTATCCGAATAAAATTTGGAACTTTATATTTCGGGAATTAGGGGATCTTGATTAATAAATAATTACAAGGCAGTATATGCGGTATATGAAAACAGCAAAGTGAGGAGAAAACTTATTTCTCTTCACGGGTACAAACTCTCCACTTTTGAAATTTTATTATCGTTAGATTGTGATAGGTATAATTTGAGCAAGCTACTATGCCATATTATAGGGCGGTTGGTCGTCTAATCTGCCTAATATTTTAATACAATTTATTAATTATTCAACTACCATTTGTTAATAACCCATTGCTTCAAACGCTGGGCGGACAACGCACCGACTATTCCACGATTTTTAACCAACACGAGTTTAAAACCACACCATGAATTTCAATCAACACCAATTTTAAACCACATACGTTTTACTCGATTTATTCACCTAATTTTAAAATCCGTGTCCTAAATGTTATTAGTGTCCCTAAAAGACCAATATAAAGTGTCCCTAAAGAGCAATATTGAATTGCTAAACTAAGACATAAAATAAACTGAATGTTCTATCCTATTATTACGACAGGTCAGGCTGATAAGTTGGGCGTTCCGGGTACGAAGTTGCTTCACACATTGCACTGGATTTACCTGGAATCGCAGAAGACTTGCAGCGCTGTAGCCAAAGAGGAATACAACATTGAGTTCGAGAATGTTCAGTTGTTTGTTCACCTCTTTGCCCCGATCATTAATAACATTCGGGAAACAGATTTGGTGTTTCGCTTGTCAAGGTAGAATATAAGATATGATATTCGAGGATTGTTACCACGGCATGGGAAAAAACAACAAGCGAAGGTCTGCTGGAGATATTGCACTATGTTGTTATAATTGAGACCTTCTTACAGTGTTAGTACAACCATGAATCCACCGGGTTTAGGCGACGTTTGCTAAGTCCCTTGCCCAAGGACACAACCGACCAGAAAGCGACCAGTTTCGATGCAGGTTTATTCGATTTTAGCTGAAAGGCGACGACCTTTTCAACCATTCTGACGGAAATTGGCAGAATAGTAATGTAATGTTTTATCGAACGTAGATAGTGTTTTCTGGAATGGTCGTTTCTGAGTACCGTCGTGTGGCCAAGTGATTAACACGACCGATACACATATCAATTATGAACAAAAATCGTTTTACGGACGAGATCATCATGAGTTCGAAGCGCGATTTTCTAATGATTTCCGTGCATTAACTTTTTGCGCCTTCCTATTAACGGGGGATAAAACATGAATATTCCAGTGTCGTGAAAAGTAAGTTTTTGAAAATTGTCTACACGACACTGACCAAGTCAGTTATTAATAACACAAAACCATTCCTAAAATATTGCCATCAGTAAGTAATAAATGCTTACAGCGGTCAAATGATATGGCGACCGATGTGGAACTTCGAACAACCCGAAATCCCCGCGTTTTCCCGAATCATCCCTTTGCCGCCGCAGCTGAAGAGTCTTTGCAACGAACCTATCTCTCGTTGCGGCCTTGGGGAGAAATGCGTCGATGGGACTAGGTTTGTTTGATGTTTGTGAGGAAAGGAAGTGGGTTTATCACGTATAGTAAATACTGCGGTATTACGAGTATTAAGACCTGATGGTTCTCGAGTTCTTTTGCAACCTTGACCACCAACCCAAGACTGTGTCACTGACAATCAAGGCTAATATTATAGGTTAAATAACTGACTCTATTGGTTACACTTATACCTGATGGACACGCCTTTTAAGTCACATCGAAAGACAAATTTGCATATTGCGTACACTGTTATGGTTCAGTAGCCTTGCTTTCTACTGCAGATACGTCTTTGCAAACAGAATAATCCTAACCCTGGTAACCCCAGCTACTATTTGTCAATTAAACAATACAATTGCAATATGTAACACTAAATCAGACGTAGTTGCGCCTTTAGTATACCGTAAATTAATTCTTTCTTTTTCCTACAGAAAGGGAACATTGGTCAACGATGAATCGAATTTTTCCCCGGTAGACGGACGTTGCTGTGGTGCATTGTTTATTATTCCAACGATGGTCGGAAGACGGGATGCTTTGGGGGTTGACTTACATCTTGAAAAAGCTGCAAAAGATTCGGCAGAGAACAGTCGGAACGCTTGGAAGGCAAGTTGAGAAAATTAAAAATGATACGAAGCATTTTTAATGACATTTTATTTCTTTTTTGGGTGATTTAATTTTATATCTACAACGTGCTCGTCACTAAGACCGTCAATGTAGAACGAGGTATGTGTATCGAAACCGTGATAGGTTTGTCAGTAGTTTCGATTTTAAAATAATATACTTTATACGAATCGGTCGAGCTAACCATCCAGTCACATTATCGTTCTTTTAGAACTTACCACCGCCGATGCCTCTCCATGAACGCAGAAGAACTCCTAGCGTGCGAAAGTACAAACCAAATCGAAAGTTGTCTCCCCAACAAGAATATCCCGGGAAGGAAGGCGAAGGTGCGCTTAAAATACAAAAATAATTGTATTTTGCACGTACAGATTTATTGCATTGTGGTATAACTCCTTTAGTGTCTGTTGATAACTTGGTTTCACTGACCCGAACTTAAGGCAAAGGCCACAAGGCACCATCCATGTTTTGGTGAAACCATTTTCTTGATTAAGCACAAATTGTATACTATTGTAAAAAACCTGCATATTGTAATTTATTGCAAACTACCAGAATCTAGCGGGGGTGCAAAGGATTTGAGAAAGGTGCAACTGACGATCGATGAAGTTTCGACGGACGAACCGAAAAAATCGTCATTATTTGGAATCTTCCGGGTAACCTACCTAGTTTGATATTATGCAACTAATCTCATTTTATTATTTTTTATACCCGCTTGATTTAAAGCACCACTACAACTTTAAAATAATTTAAACTGGAACTTTCAGCAAGTATAATATGATGTTTATAAGGATTGATTCTATTTGTTGTTTCAATAGTAGGAAATCCCCGTAAACGATACCAAACGGGGGAATTCCTGTCACATTTGTTTAATGTACGAACGAAAAAGTTGTCATTTTTATCTCCGCTGGCGGGGAAATACACATTAGAGCTTGGGGAAACCAATAATATACTATTTCGTAACAAAACTGGTTTCATTTTTAAAAGTTATAATGGTATTTTTGATTTGATTGAGACCTTGCTTTCCTTTTTTAAACAACAACAACAAATCAGATCCTAGGTTGTAGATATATTTATAAACTTCCAATGTCACATTTGACTAGCACGGGGCTGGTTTTTAACATGCATCCTTCAGGATCACAGTCCAATGTTTTACCACTTAGCGGTATTGTGTTATTATTGTCACTAATACCTTTCAGTTTGAATTATTTTAAATTTTTAAAGTTGAGTATGAGATGAATGAATATCGACTCCTTGCATTTTCGAACACATGTTTTTTATCCCATTAAAATGGCGGAACAGTACCATTGTTAACTAAACGCCTTTTCTTATAGTACATTTGCTTTGCAGTGTTGAAAATATGCCAAAGACAATGCATTAAATCCCATTAATCCACTGAGTTTAAACATGCTATCTGGGCTGAGTAAATGATTGTCCTGCTTGGTGGACAAGTTGACATATTTTTCTCCAAACACAGGGAACAGGAGGAAATAAAAGTTTGAGGATTGTGTCAGCTTCACCAATACAAAAGCGGAAAAATGCGTTTAAACGAATCGTCTCTTCAAGTCGCCGAAAGTCAGTTCCCAACTTTGCATCCAAAGCTTCATTAAAAGTTTTATTATCTGTAAGTTAAGTTCAGATATTTATGATTTGCTAATTTTGTTTATCCGGTTGGGAACCCATAGTGATGCAAACTAAATTGCAAATCGTCCGGCCGGTTGGTCTAACGGTTAAGTGCGTCGCCTTTCAATCGAAAGGTTGCAGGTGCGCAACTGGTCGGTAGCTAGTTGGTTGTGTCCTTGGGCAAGACACTTTACGGACATTTCCCTAACCCAGCGGATTAATGGGTTCTACCAAATTGAAGAAACATGTCTATCATATACAACACACTGCAATAGCTCCGGTAACCCGACGATGGGCGCGAGGTGATCTGACGATTGCCCGTGTGTTAACCCCCTTGGTTTTCCCATTCACGGGGATAAAGATGAATATCCTATCCTATCCTATCCTAACCCATAGTGATGCAAACTAAATTGCAATTTGCACAGAAACACAATCATAGTATTCGGTTATCACATAAGTCGCACTGATATCCAGTGTGGGCTTTATCAGAATGATTGTCCCAACATCAATGTAAGCCTCCTAGTACCCAGTAATCATTCTCCTATTCTCCAAAGACAACCAAGGATCATCCTCCCAACCAAATAAAGCCTACACTGTTTATATATACGACCTATACCACATGACTGGATACATGTTTTTAATTAAATGCAGTCCGAAGGAAGCAAGAGTCCAAACCAGACACCAACAAAATCCAAAGACACAGTGCCAATACCGACAACTATTGGTCAAAGGAATTCTATCGGATCAGTCAATGAGGTTGGTATATTTACAAGATATTCATGTTTTATTCCTGTAAAAGGGGAAAATGCAAAACAGTTGGAATTATCACAGTTTGTCAGTTACTTTCTACCAACTATGGGGTTATTCCAGTATTTTATACATAAGTGAAATATTTTAACTGTTTTATTGCAACTGGTTAATTTTCTGGGTTCGCTAAGTGCCTTGATCACAACTGACAAGCAAGCGGCGGGATTCAATACAGCCGGGAAAACAACACTGGGCTGTTCCTAGTTTTCTGTTTATTTTCATTGGTGAGATAACCCCATTCGCATACATCCAGTAGGAGTTATTCTATATTGTTTAATATTTTACTGTCAGGTCAGTTGAGACTTTTTACCTGGTTAAATAGAACCCATTATTCTACTGGGCTTACATGATGTATGCTAATTTCTTAACCCAAAGATAAAACTCACAATGTCATTCCGCCAGTTCTAATACGACAACCATTTTGCTAATGCTTTAACCAACTAAGATTTTTCTAGTCTGTTTGGTCAAAATACAGAAATTGAAATTAAAATGATTGATTCCGCCAGATCCACTCTATTGGTCCAACCTCACCTGAGTCGATTGCTCCATCTCAAATCGAGGAAGCAACCAAAGAAAGCCACGGAAGCAAATCCTTTTCACAGGGTTTCAATATTCAAGGCAAGCGATTATTTGTGTTTTCTATGATTGGGTTCAGTTGATGCATACATAGCAGTGTTACCTTTCAATGTCCACTGAATAACCGATGTAAGATGAAGTCTATGTGATATGGCAGGTGCATCTTTCTCTGATTTTTTCCAGATTATACACTGGCAGGAAAAGCACAAAAAAAATCTTTGCAAAATACAAATATTTTATGGCACCACTTGGCACATTCTAGATTAACTTTCTTGTCGAGTTAGTTAAAACATGGACTGAAGCCGAAGAGTATTTTAATTGATTACATCTAACTGCTAGTCAATGTGTTAAACAAGGCACTTAGCAGACTTTGCCTGAACCTGGTGGAATAATCTGTTAAACTAATACAGTAGCAAGGTACTAAAACCTGAAGAAACATCTTAATCATACATAACACACCTCAATAGCTCTGGTAAACCGACGGTGGGCGCAAGGTAATTCAACAGTTACCAGTGTAAAAACGCTTTCTTAAATATTCACAAGATAATATCATGATTGCTCAAGGTGGAAAAAACAACAAGAAAATGAAAAAGCAAAAAAAAAACTACACATTACCGTTCAATGGCATATTGTTATTGTGGTGGATAATAAATTTTTAGTGTTATGCTACTGCTTAACCTTGGATTTTATTTCATTTAAAATGCAATTTAATAAGAATATTGCTTTTTAATATAAATATAACATTGGCTCTGTACTTGAAATGTCAATGATTGAAAAAGATCAGAAAATCATGACCAAGAGTATTTTGTAATGATGCTTTAAAACTGCTTGTTTTATATTACGTTTGATATTTTGTATTTTTTATATCTTTTTTTACCCACGAGAACCAAACATGAATCCTATTTGCAGGGCCCAGCAAAGTTCCAACAACTGAAGGATCACAAAACCACAAGAAGCAAAATGGAAGTGATACTGCAAATACGGTACCATATCTGGAATTATAGTGTTTCATATTCATATTCTTCAACTCTATAAATAGCACAATTAACTCATATTTGCAAAGCACTAACTTACGAAAGTCTAGATTTTGTTCTTATTTTCATTACTCTTATTACTCTATCCAGTGGGTTTAGGCAGAATCTGCTAAGTACTTTGCCTAAGAACAATCGACTAGTCAGCAGCTGTGTTAAAATTAATCAAAACTGTGGTAGCAAAAATTGTCATGGTTCCTTAAAGTATCGAGCATCCATATCAAATTGTACTGTAACTTCTGTAAGTACCCAATTTTCGCAACTTAGTTATACATTACAGGTTCAGCACAACCGGCGTTGGACGTCGGTTGTATGTTTGTCACCTCCTGTGCTCGACCAGAAGTCGCAGGAACTTGCGAATGCAAGCGGATGTCTTCGAGTAGAAATCCTTCTATCCGCTGTCAATGCTGTGGTGTCCAAAGGTCCAGGGATACGGGTGACGGACGTATGCATGCAAGTGCTTGAACATGTTGTTCAAATGAGGATGCTCCCAGATAAAGAAGACGTATGTTGTTATGTAAATTGCTTAAACCAGAGTTTTGTTTTTAGGGAGTCATTTTGAAATGCAACATTTTAAGACAGATTGTTATACGAGGAGGCATTTTTCCATGCAGCATTTAATATCATTTTTATGATTTGAAGTTTGAAAATAGAATGAATACTTTGCAAAACGTCTGTCATTAGGATAAAATAATTATTCTCGATGTATGTTTTTCTCCCAAACTCCATTTTAAAATTGATTTTAAAATTAGTAACTGTGGAAATTATTGATCGAAGCTTTTGATTTGAAATCTTGGGTGTCATGTTAATCGCCAGGATGTTTTATCTTATCTAAACTAAGTTGGCAGAAAATCGTTCTTAGGATTGGCCTCAAAGCTTTATCTTTCATTTATATTAATATTTTTACCCGTGCAGAGCAATTTGACTGAAGAAGATATACAGAGGGATTACAAGCATCAGGTACTTTTTTCCCGACATGTTACATGTAGTTGTGTTATGGTTTAAGTAGGACTGAAAACTATTTATATTGGTTATATTCTCACATAATTGATTCCAAAAATGTTCGTTACGACTTTGACATTGTTTACTAAGAGTATAAACAAGTTTTCTGTAGGTGATATTACAATAGTCATTATGACAGAGGTAATTGAAGGGTTAGTTGAGTTGCTGCAGGGTGTTCAATACTTGTTATATAAATCCTTTGTGTCAAGGGACAAGGCAATGACGTACTTTGCCGGTGGCCCAAATGAAGTGATAAAAGTGGGGAAACTGCTACACTAATACACCTAGCCAAGCTGCCTATAAATAATTACTTCATAAAAATGACTTTTGAGTATTTTATTAGTTTTCAGACAAAACTTTGTAGGATGAAAAATTTTTGATAATTCCTCAGGTGTGTCCTTGTGTTACAAAAAAGAGAGCCTTAATCATATAAAACATACTCAATATCCACAGCAGGCTCAAGGTGATCCAACAATTGCCTGTGTGATAATGCTTCCTGTAGTATCTTTTTACAGAGATATAACATAAATATCTTATCATATTTGTTGTTACAATAAAACGGCCCTTCCTACAGAAAACTATTGGAACTTTTCTTCAAGTTCTTCACTCCATCATAAGATTGATTGGTTGTTCGAATGGTTGCCACAGATCTGGCCACAGAAGTGCGGCCGCAGATAGAGTTAGAGCTACGGTAAGTTTATTGGACATGGTGTATTCGTTACAATACAGGACAACATTAATGTAACCTTAAAACAGTTTAATTGTTACTAAGTTTAAATCAAAGTTATTTCCAGTGTGATTGTTTTTTAATGCCAGTGTCATTAATTTTGAATATTAATAATAATTTGTCATTGCATAACGTTACCTGTTTTCTGTTATATATTGTCCGATAACTGCAAAACTATCTAGATATTTATTTTTACATATTAAATTAGTTATACTTGGAATGTACTGTGTGTATTACTTAAAAACACATTTATTTTACTAACCACAAAGACATTTATTTGATTAAGTACAAAAACATTTACAAAGTTTCAAAAATTTAAAAATTCTAATTTCCAGTCCCAAGTGATGTTGAACAATGTGTTCGAGGCCCACCGGAAGTATTTTCGATTCTTTATTAAGAATATCATAAGAACAAGCTGTGTAAGTGATATAATGGACTTCTTACACCCACTCCTTGCATACTGCAACATTGACATTAACACCTGTGATGTTTTGGGTAAGTACAAGTCAAATGACTGTTTAATTCTTTTTTATAGAGTTGGAATAAGGCAAAACACAACATGGTTGTTCAATATAGCAGAGGTTGCTTGCTAGGAAGTTCCCCTTATTTTCTATTTTGACTGCACTCTATAGTAATGTACTTGGTCTCAACTTACGAGAACAGTGATGTTAAAAATTAATTTCTTCTAGTTAGCTTATTTACAGCAAACCGTTAGCCAAACGGTTGTGGAAATCAATCCAGCCAATATCTAATCATTTTGTCCTTGTTCTTATAATTCCCATGAAGACATCAGTGGAGATGGAATGCGGACCGACGCAGCTTCAAAAAGCAGTGTACACAATGTTATTGTGAAGGTTATTTTCGGTGACCTCATAAGGAAATGCCTCGACACAAAAGTTCTCCAAAACCATTCAACCAATCTTACTAGCCGGGTAATATAATGTAAATAATAACAACATATATTCTAAATTGGAAGATTGTAGATTATAATGTGGTGCATTGTGTGTGTTGTTAATATGACAGGTCCCAATTTCTATTCAAGAAGTTGTTTCCTTGATCAAGTCACTTAAGGAAAGTGATATTGGTTCTGTAGACTCGGCTAATTTAAATAATTTAAAAAACAGTTTTTAGCAAATATTAACCAGACCAGAATAACTTAACCAGTCTGACTTGGTGACAAAGAATTTATAATTATCATGTTTAAACGACTATCATTTTCCCACACTTTTAAGATAAACATGATATTATTTTTTGGTTGAGCAATTGTTCTGAGTCTCCTAAATCATTATCTTTATCTTTAAACCATTTAATACTTCTTTTCTTGTGACAGAAATTATTTGATGAAGTTCGGAATTTCGTTCAGTTTGTCCGACTTCAAAATCCCTCCACTTTTAACCAAGTATTGCTGACCACAATGTTTCAACCCATGCGAAAGCGTAAAGCCTGGCTAAAGAACCAGGTAATGGAGTTGGATTGATCATTAAACACTTAAACCAAGCTTTTAATTGTTTCTTTAAAAAGGATTTCTTGTTGAACACCAGTAATGTATTTCTCCAAAATTTTTGGGTACCATATTTATGTTTTATCCTCTTTAATGGGGATACGCATTAGAGTTATAACACAAGTAAACGTCCGTTTACCTTGCGGACACTGTTAGATTACCAGTACTAAGTCTGTGGTTTGTATATGTTTGAGAAGATGTTGTTCCAGTTTTTTTAGTACCACCCATTTATGCACTGAATCCACGAAATGTCCACTAAGTGCATTATGGCAAGATATAAGAGACTAGCAATGACCAGTTTCGTTTCCACACTGTTTTAGCGAAAAGGCTTTGCAATACCCTGAAACCTGACCTGGTAAAAATCACGTACAAGGTTAAATGATGTAAAAACATTCGCATTACTTTTAGTCTCAGAATAAGTTGAAGAAACTGAAAACAGTTCTTGGCGACAACCAATCCAACACTTCAAGAAAGCTCCAAAAGTCAGTTAGTTCAAAATATGTGTCCTGATGAAATTTATTTATATTTAAGCCAAAAACATGGAGCCAAATTTTCATCATATTGTTTTTGAAAATATTTATTTCATTTTAATCATTACATTTTTTGCTTAGACTATCCAACAACTCCCTGCATTATGCTCTAAAGTGAATTCTATTTAATTTAGCCGAAGAGGCGGCGTGTTTCTGCAGTTAAGTCCTCTAGGATCAAGACCACTAAATGGAAGAAACTCGAAGCAAACATTCTTTGCCAAGTATAAAGAAAGTCGGTTGTCTTCCGGTGAGGGTTCCCTGCTCAACCGTTTCTCCACGTATGTTGACACTATTTGCTTCTATTTAGCATTGGTGGTTAATGGTTTTCCCCTAGCATTGATGGTTAATGGTTTTTCCCTAGCATTGATGGTAAGAATTGATGTTTAATGGTTTCCCCCTAGCATTGATGAATAATTGTTTTCCCCTAGCATTGATCTTTAATGGTTTTTCCCTAGCATTGATGGTTAGCATTAATAGTTAATGGTTTTCCCCTAGCATTAATAGTTAATGGTTTTCCCCTAGCATTGATGGTTAATGGTTTTTCCCTAGCATTGATGGTTAATGGTTTTTCCCTAGCATTGATGGTTAATGGTTTTCAACACTTGGCCAAATTTTACATATGTTGACACGTTTTGCTTCTATTTAGCCTTAATGGTTAATGGTTTTCCCCTGTGAATAGGAATTGAGAAGTTTCTTTGATTTATTAGAACCCATTTATCCATTGGGTGAGGGTTATCCGTCAAGTGCCCGGCCCAAGGACAATAACCGACTAGCTCACAATCAATTTAATCCTACATCATTTTTGTGAAAGGCTTTGTTCTATCCCACTAAGCTATTCGGCCATAATACCTTCCAAAACTATTGTGAACACAAAGTAAATAAACTGACGGTTTCCCGTGTCCTATCTTCCCTTTGTTGTCCCACTAGAAAGCACATGAATATCTTGATCTACATGTAGGATAGGATAGGATATTCATATTTATCCCCGTGAATGGAAAAACCAAGATGGTTAACACACATGCAATTGTCAGATCACCTCGCGTCCACCGTCGGGTTACCAGAGCTATTGCATTGTGTTGTATATGATACATTAGTTCTTTCAATTTGGTAGAACCCATCTAATCCGCTGGGTTCAGGCAATGTCCGTAAAGTGCCTTGCCCAAGGAAACAACCGACCAAGGCTAGCGACCGGTTTTGCACCTGCAACCTTTCGATTGAAAGACGACGCACTTAACTGCCAGGCTAACTGGCCGGATGTGTACTGTGGTGCACTATAATACCCATGATACTTCTAGTTGTGAAAACAACGGGGAATTCATCGGATGAAGAAGATGTTGAAGATGAAGCCTTCCGAAACCAACGAAGCGGGTCGATATTCAAACTTCCTCTTAAACATCTATTCAAGAACAAATCAGGGGTGATTTTACAAAGAATAAATACCACATAATAAAGAATTACTCTTATGACTTATTTGAATATATAATTAAATTTTTCACATTGGTAAATTTTTCATATAAGGGAATTTGATCACATGAATCAATTGCGACCATCAGCCAATATAATGAACATGCGAGTCCAGTGGTTTCCAAATTAAAAAAAAAAATTCACAACGGACCCCTTGCAATTTTTTTAAAGGTTTGGCGATATAGTGAACACTAAAAAATTGATCGATCACAACCGACAAAATCAATGTACCGATTAGTGAAAAATAGGCCCACACAGAGCAAAAAATATATATTTTATTTTCAACGCTGTCTTAAAAGTGATTTACGGACCCTAAAAGGTCCGCAGACTCCACTTTGGGAACCACTGTGCTAGTCCATCCTCATTTGCAGGAAAAATCCCCATTCTCCCCAAGTGCCATAGATGAGAAGAGATTCTCAGAGTTTTCTGGGAATGATGGGAACTCCACAACCTTATTATCCCGGATGCTGAAGAAAACAATACAGAAGAAACAAGACACTGACTCAATGCAATTCGATGGTGAGAATTAGACCAGATATTATATCTCAACACATTACAAGGTTTTCCCAATGGTGGAAAAAGAAGAGTGTTTTAACATAAGAAATGTACTGTACTTAGAGTATTCTTGTATTGAAGGTACTTGGTAGTGAATCGTAGTGAATGAAATTAAAGCGAAACATGTCAGGTTATGTGGCACGAAAAGCACGCAAAGAATGTTACATACCAAAGTAAATGATTATTAAATACATGCGGGCAAGATTACAGTTGATTACAGGGCACAAAATAACTGTCGGGAATCCTGCACGTATTACTACAGGGATAGAAATTTAAGCATTTTCACAACATAACCCATGTGAGTAGAAAATTCATCCGGATCTGTGAAAAGCTAGTGATTTGTAAGCGGGTTTAAAAATAAAACCAAAGAAAAAATGTGATGTAACTGAAAAAAACACTCATAGTCGTTAGTTTAAAATGTAAAATCTGAAGAAATTATCTATTTAATAACTAGACTGTAGACAATGGAGTCAGAGCACAATATACCCTTTAACTATAATCCATGTTTTACTCCATTGGCCAAGATGAAAAAGGAACAAAAATGTCTGATGACAAAGCTGGATTTGTGGTTGATGCAGAAGATATTTGTAGCGGGACGAGTATATTGGATTTTCTGCTTGAGTGTTGTCCTCCTGGAACTGTTCCTGAACACACAGTGGTTGGATCGGTTCTTGGATTGGTAAGATTTGCTCCGACTGCATAGCTTAGTGGGTTTGTGTTTTGCCTTTCAGCTGAAAGGTTGTAGGATCGCTGGATAGTCAGTAGTGTCTTTGATCACAGCACTTTGCTGAACCCACACAATGCATTATCACACAGAACGGTTTTTTTGTATTTATTCAGATTATTTGTTACCACAGTTTTTATGCAGATTATTTGTGACCACCACTTTATTACTTTCCAGGAGTCTCCTGTAATATCCCGTGCCACTATTCTGCTGCAGTTGGCTTGCTTTATAAAGCGTTGCTCACTTGGTGATTGGCCGGTATTCATGCAAAGCAAGTCATCCAAATTAGGCAAACCACTAAACCGAAACGCAAAATTCTATGTTGCAGCTGCAAAACAGTATTACAAGTGGGGAGAGGTAATTTTGCTTTTTTGTTACAATTTGTTTTAATGGTAATATTTTGGCAAATATTTATGAACTGTCTATGTGTTATAAAAATGTGCTGGCATGCCTGTATTTCATATTTACAGGATAAAATTTATCCTAAACATGTATAAAATGTGGTGATGTTTTTAAACCTTTCTTTACATTTTTTATGCTCCACAATTTTTCATACTTTCATGTTTTCGTTGATTGGCTGAGTTTCTGAAATTTTTTTATTGAACCTTGTTATTAAGGCCGATTTGGTCTAACGGTTAAGTGTGTCGCCTTTCAATCGAAAGGTTGCAGGTGCGAAACTGGTCGCTAGCAAATCGGTTTTTCCCTTGGGCAAGGCACTTTACAGACATTGCCTGCCCCCCCAGCGGATTAATGGGTTCTACCAAATTGAAAGAACGTGTTTATCATATACAACACACTGAAATAGCTCCGGTAACCTGACGATGGGCGCGAGGTGATCTGACGATTGCCTGTGTGTTAACCCCCTTGGTTTTTCCATCCACGGGGATAAACATCAATATCCTATCCTTTTCCATCCGAAGTCAGTTACTTGGTGGTTGAAGGAGAAAAACAATGTTTAATAAATTATGCTAAACTGTTACACTTAACGCTATTATTATTTTCTGAACCAGGCGATATCAGAATACTTGCAGAAGGTGGTGTCAGTGGACAACAATCCAAATGCTGTGCTTGGTGAAGTGAGAGATGGTGATGAAAAGATGCGGAACAGACAACAGGATTTCACTGAGGATTACCTTAAAGATTGTTAGCCCTGTTGATTTACATAAATTTTATAAATCATAAACACTTTACGATAAAATATTATTCCTTTATTCCTGTGAATGGGTAAACACAAGGTGTGATATTACACAGGCAATTATCAGATAACCTCGCACCCCCATTACCGGGGTTATTGCAGTGTGTTCTATATGATTAAAGTGGTTCTTTAGTTTTAGTAAAACCCATTAATCAAGTAGGTCAAGATTTCTGCTAAGTGTCTTCCCCAAGGACACAACCATCTTGTCAGGTTTTAAGCCTTTAATGCTCTTCCTAAAGGCAGGAGGGCATGTCATGGACCGGCCATTTAGCTCAGCTGGATAAAGCATTATGTTTGGTTGGTTGTAACTGTTGGCAAGGCATTTAGCTGACCTCGCCTTAACCCAGTGGAATAATGTGCTAAACTATAGAAACTTTTCCATCACAAACACAATAAAGTAACTCCAATGACTGGACCATAGGCACAAAGTTATCTAACTATAAAAGTAATAAATCATACAACACACATAATTTTTAGTCAAAAGTATTATTCAGATGATAACCATGTTTAAATACTTTAACTTTGATTTGACGATCTCCCAAGGTAAAAACGACACATTGTATTAATTACATAGAACTTTTAAATTTGGCTGGAAAACCAGTTAATTTATCGGCTTAGTTGGTTAGAATAATACAGCCAAATGGTTGTAAGATAATACAAATTTATTGAATTAACAGAATGAATAATCGAAACCAGTTGATTGTGTTCCTGGCATGGGGTAACCCAACATTTACTCATATTATAACATATGTCAGTAATTAGAAATAAATCTTTTGAACCTGTACTTTGTAAATTAAAAATTACACCCACAGAAATAAATCCAAATAATTCACTCATCACATTCAGCTGCGCTGAATCCATCTGGCAAAGACTGCCCAACCCCATTGAAAATGGCCGCCACAAACCTGCTGGTGCAAATCACTACATTCCTACGGGATGTGTTTCCCAGATTGCCTCACTACGAATACGATGAACAGGCTTCGAGAGACAAAGGTAGTTTTTTTGTTAGGAAATTCCTATGTGAATCATAATTTCATAAAATATGACCATTTGGTTGAGGCAGGTTGCAGACATTTTCTGAACCCAGTAGATTAATGGATTTTTCTTGACCATATTTAGCACACTGTAATGAAAACAGGAGAAAATTTTGTTTTATCTATAAATGTGTACTATCCTGTAAGTACCAATTTCCTTGTTTCCTTATAAGTTTTACTATAATATGCATGTAAATTAATACTTCCCGAATAAAATAGGATGTTGTTGTAACATTAATTACATTGTTATTCCCAAATAAAATAGGATGTTGTTATACCAATCACCGATTAGAAGAATACCTCACACACATCATTGGGATAATAAAACTGTTGCAGTGTGCATTATATATAATTGTTCCTTTAGTTTCATTGCACAATCTTTTGACTGCCTGCAATCTTTTGACTGCCTGCAGAACTCACTAATTGAACTATTCAAAATAACAAATCAAATATTTCATTCAGATGGCTACCCATTAAGCACCACACCACCGTGCAAGAAAAACATAAAGTTTCAAAACGTGATTGTGTCAGGATGCCCTCATGCTTCAGGTGGAGAGGAAAGGACAAGGCGTGTTTCAATATTACTTGGTACTGCAATATGAACTGACTTTACTAGTATGGGTTGACAAATGTAATGTGGTTGCATTCAACAAATATAAGTATAATATAATGTGGTTGCATTCGACAAACATAAGTATAATGTAATGTGGTTGCATTCAACATACACCATAGTAGTATAGCATGGTCACAATACAAGAAAATGGATATTTATACTTTATCCACGTGAATAGCAAAATGCAGTGGGCAAGAACTTTTGTATAGAACTTAATTCTTATTATTTGTGTGGGACCAGTATTATAAACTGACACAAGTAATCATTGCAATATCTTATGTTTACAGTTGAGTTTTTAAATACCTTGTCAAAGGACACTATCGGAAACAACTCTAATGTTGTTTTTTAGACGTTTATATGTTTCCAGGGAATCGGGACACGTCCACCGACAGCATTTCCAAGGTGGGTCGCTCTCAAATTAGCAGCCCCACAACCCAGAGTCCAAACGAATCCCCGAAAACCCCGTCAAGGAGTCATCACCCTTCCATCGTGCAAACCACTAGCAACACAAGCAACACCCTCACTGTCCCATCATCCAATGTTGTATTTGGTGGCTCCTTCTCACCCTTCAGCAGCACCTATTCCATCGGAAGCTCGAACTCGGCGATAGAAGTGTCGTGCGGATCGGAGTATACCGGGAAAGAAAGTGGTCCGACTGGTTCATTTAGCACAGCATCAGCCTTTGCATTGCCTCTAAGCATACAATCCCAAGGATTAGCAATTGATGATTTGCCTTGGCTCAAGGTGATATTTTATTTGTGGGATTGTTATTTGTTGGTAAGATAATGCGGTTTACGTGTGATAACTCATGAGTTATTAACACACAGGAAATCGTCAGATTTTAAATTGTTTTCCCTTATCGGATTGTGGGTGCTATTACAGTGTGCTTGAGACATTGCTGCTGTTTCAATTTAACCCGTTCATCGACTGGGTTTAAGCAATATTTCCAAATGTGCCATACCCCAGGACACAACCATCCATCTAGCAGCCGGTTTCTATCCCACAACCCTTTGGCCTCATGCTCAAATGACTAACATGCTGTGTATTTGTAACAGGTGACCATGACATTGGCGAACCAATTTAACCTGATTTGCGACCATCTGTTCTTCTGCCACCCTTACTGTCACAAACGCTTGCATAGATCTTGTGCGCGTATGGTGGGAGCTATATATGATGCTGTAGCTAAGAAACAGGTGAGATCATGTTTGGTTCGCTCAGTAATCATTACTTTGTGAGTTTGAATGACCTGCTGCACTAAATGGACTTTGGTCGGTGAAATTTAATTGCTTATCAAAAATTCTAGTAATCCTAAACATAAAACCCACTGAGAAGAACTCTTAGGATAATTATAGTTTTTCAAGGGAATGGAAACACTAGCTTTTTTAGGATTACTATCTAGTTTTATCCATATGCATCTATATCCAAATGTGTCTTAAGTAAATCCTTGTTGAGCAACAAATTAAAACTTGTTTTAATAGAAAATGGCTGATGGATCTATGGTGTCAAGCAGCTGTCTTTCTTTTCTCAGGTAAAACATAAAACAATTAAACAACCAATTTGTTATTAACCAAATTACTTTGAATTGATCCTGGTTTCAATATGTGTTTGTACTACGGTTGTTAATAATCAATGCATTGTATTTTAGTCGGCTTACTTAAACATGATAGAAAAACAACAATTTAGCATATATTTATAATTTGTGAAGTTTTGTAAAAGTTTAGACAACTAACATGTGGTTAAGATTGGTTGATCATCAGACTAATTTATTCACTGAAATACATTGCTCAGTGACTAAACTTCTTTAACAAAAATGTATTTTGAGCAATATTACCTCACTTAATACTAATTTACGAATCTTTTAAAGTTATTTGAAAACCCAAGCGTCTTGCCTCACCAAATCTCCACTTGCTGTATTGCTCAAGTCAGTGACAACACTGAGTAATGATACGCTTAACAATGTGCAAGCACTCACATGGGAACTACTGCTGGATGGCAACAAAGAGGTGGTGGAAACTGCAGGTAGGTTTATACAAATCACTGGTCATATTGTCATCATCGTAAGTGGATTGCAGAGGCTGGTGGGTGTTGTTGGTTGGGATTCCTATAGTTGTAATATATTTTCCACCATCATCAAGGACAAATAATTATAAAAATATACCAAGTCCTACAGTGTAAGCCTAATCCTTTCCAAGAATCATATACAACACAATGCAAAAGCTCCGGTAACTTGACATTGGGAGCGAGGTAATATGACGATTGCCCATGTGTTAACCCCATTGGTTTTCCCATTCACAGGGATAAACATGAACATCCTTTCTTATCCTAAGAGTTCGATACTTACCCAATGCCAGATTTTTTAGATTTATGTTGCAGAAATTATTATAACATTATATTTTTTACCACATCCTCTTGTATCCAGGGGCTCTGTTTCTTCTGTGTGCAATCAAGATACCACAGGAAGTGCACACAAGTATCATGATGGAACTGACCCATTCCAACACTACCCAACGGATCGATGCAATAAGGAAGATCGGAATATTGTGGGACTGCAGATACGTGGTGTGGAGGCAAGCTGAGTTCAAAGCGCGAGTTGTTTTTCGGGTACGTTAGGAATTTTGATGGGGGATTACTGCAATAAAGCTTGATGAGTTGTGCGTCGCCTTTCAACTAAACGGTTTTTGAACAAAAACGGCTCGCTCGCTAGTTGGTTGTATCCTTAATCAAGTCGCTTAGTAGTCATCACCTAAACCCAGTGAAAAAATTGGTGTTATCAAAATTGAACTATTGTCTTAATTATATGCAACATTGTCTTAATCATATGCAAACCTGAAAAATCCCCAGTAACCGAATGGTGGGCGCTAGGTAATCTGGTTGTTACCTGTGTTAGAACACTTGCTTACGTATAAAACAGTTAAATAGATGCTGCTATTGTATTTTGTTCTTTCTTTGTTCCCTTCTTATTTCATTCATTTATTTTATAAAATATAGAAAAACATTATTGCATGTGGATATGGGGTTGGTAAACATGTTTTAGTGTTTTTATTTTCATTAATTGTTTCATGTAGACCTGATTTAAATACTGCAGATCCATGCTCCAAATTCGAATTTCACTTTGTCACCGGCAACACTGGGATTAGAAGCTGCCATAGTACCAGACCCACCATGGATGCCAAACATCATTGATGTGGACAAGATATTAGCACAGAACAGTTCGTCTGCTCAAAGTGCGGCATTCCTTGCTACCGACACTCTGTGAGTGGATTTTCAGACAAGTATTTACCTAACTTACTAATTTCCGATAACTCGGCCAGTTAGAGCACAGGCCAAATGGTTGACGTATCAAAACAGGGTGCTGACTAGTCGGTTGGTTCCATGGCACATAAACACACTGGGAGAGATATGTTAACCCGATAACTAGGTTAGTAAAAATAAAGAAACGTCTTAGGATAGGATAGGATATTCATGTTTATACCCGTGAATGGGAAAACCAAGGGGGTTAACACACGGGCAGTCGTCAGATTACCTCGCGCCCACCGTCGGGTTACCGGAGCTATTGCAGTGTGTTGTGTATTATTTATACTTTCCTTTAATATGGTAGAACCCATTAATCTGCTGGGTTCAGGTAATGTCCGTTAAGTGCCTTGCCCAGGGACACAACTGACTAGCTACGACCAGTTTCGCACCTTCACCCTTTAGGTTAAAAGGAGTTGCACTAAACCACCAGACTAACCAGTCGGACTGTCTTAATCATATACAACATACTGCAATAATTATGGTAACAAAGTTTACCTGGTGATTGTAGTGTGATAACCATCTCTTGTTTCCTATTCATGTGGATAAAACCTTAGAGACCTATCCAATCCTATGTTAAAGTTAAGGTCTAATTTTGCTTACACTTGATTTCAAGGTCACATTACAAAGAGAAACAATTAGAAAAACTTCTTCATCTTGAAAACGAAAAGCTTGCTAACGCTCGACGCAATTTCCACCTGACGGATATCCCCGTGGTACAAAGCATTTGCAGTGAGCTAAAGAAGAAAAGTGCAAATGATGAAACAGATGAAGGTTAGACAGGAATGTGATGTGCTTGTGTCCCTGTAGATATAAGATAGAAAATCAGTAGATTACCTTTGTCCGGCTGTTTGGTCTGGCGGTTAAGTGCGCTGCCTTTCAATTGAAAGGTTGTAGGTGCGAATCTGGTCGCTAGCAAGTCGGTTATTTTCTTGGCCAAAGCACTTTACAGACATTGCCTGAACCCAGCGGATTAATCGGTTCTTCCAAATTCAAGGAACTTGTCTATCAAATAAAACACACTGCAATCGCTCCTGTAACCCGACGGTGGGCACGAGGTGATCTGACGATTGCCCATGTTTTAACCCTTGGTTTTCCCATTCACGGGGATAAACATGAATATCCTATCCTGCCTTGCTGTCCACCATTGTGTTAGCAAATCTATGTGGTGGATTGACTATGATGCATTTCTACTATTTTAATGTAACTCATTAATCTTTGGAATCCTGCAACTTCCACTTCTTGCTTTGCCCAATGACATAACCGACCAGCTAGTTTTGATCATCCATACTTTTATATTTTGAGTAAAGAACATAAATCCATTATAACTGTTTTCATTTTGGAACAGTTTATCCAAAAAAATCTCAATATGAAAAGAATTTTATTGGCTTTATGTTTTTTACTTGGACTTACATACAATTACGAGTATTATACCCCGAAGGGTATGTTTTAAAATGTTTTAAAAAAAACAACAGATTAAAACTATGTGTAGTAAAGATTAGTAATAAATTCGACCCTCTAATTTCGAAAGATATTTATAAGAATTTATTTTAGGATAGGATAGGATAGGATATTCATGTTTATCCCCGTGAATGGAAAAAACCAAGGGGGTTAACACACAGACAATCGTCAGATTACCTCGCGCCTACCGCCGGGTTACTGAAGCTATTACAGTGTGTTGTATATGATAGATATGTTCCTTCAATTTGGTAAAACCCATTAATCCGCTGGGTTCAGGCAAAGCCCGTAAAGTGCCTTGCCCAAGGACACAACCGCTTAGCTAGCGAACAGTTTCGAACCTGCAACCTTTCGATTGAAAGGCGACGCACTAAACCGCTAGACCAACCGGCCGGACTTTTGTAGGTGAACAAGGGGTGGTGAATAGACGACTCTCCTCACGTTTGTTAAGTGTTGGATCGTCCAGTTCCAATGAACAAAGAAAAGATGATAAGTTACCAAACCGAGCTTCTTCATTCTTCCGATCTCACATGGAAGGTACGAAGAATTGTTTTTTAAAACTTAATTTGAAATAACCCAGGCTCATTTACCTGAAACATTCGTTTAATGATTCGTTCAACCTAGAAATGAAAACACACTTCATAAAATTATGTTGCGAACCTCTTAGTCAACCAGCTGACCAATCCACTAATTTAGGAGTCAGTTTATCTATTTATCTTTCTAATTTACTCGGGGGTAATTGTTTAGTAACTGTCGCTTATGACCCCACAGCATCGGATGTAACCGCCAGAGCCTTTGAATACGCATCGGGACTTTCAAACTTTGCTGTGTTCCCCTCCTCCGTTGCTGTTTGCATCCCTGAAGTGATTCGGAGCATGGAAGATATCAGCACCACTAAAGATGACCAATCAGGTGGGATAGGATAGGATATTCATGTTTATCCCAATTAATGGGAAAACCAAGGGGGATAACACACGGGCAATCGTCAGATCACTTTGCGCCCATCGCCGGGTTACCGGAGCTATTGCAGTGAGTTGTGTATGATTCATACCTTTCAATTTGGTAAAACCCATCAATCCGCTGGGTTCAGGCAATGTGCATTAAGTGCCTTGCCCAAGGACACAACCGACTAGCTAGCGACCAGTTCAGAACCTGCAACCTTTTGGTTGGAAGGCTTCGCACTAAACCGCCAGACTAACCGATCGAACTGATGGAAATGTTGAACATTTTGTGTGAATATGGTTAGGATAGTATTACTAGCTTTATCACTGGGAGGAAAGTGCAGGCGGCATTATCACATGAGCTATCATGCGATTATCTTGCATCACCTGTTAGGTTTACCAAATCATGTACAGTGTGTTGTATAGAATTTGGACATAAACTGTGATCGTTCTACTCTCTAATTCATTCGGTTCAAGTGTTATTTATGGTATCTAGCATTATTTGCGGTATCTAGCATTATTTGTGGTATCTAGCATTATTTGTGGTATTTAGCATTATTTGTGGTATCTAGCATTATTTGTGGCATCTAAGGTATCCTAATAATCCGAAAACACATTTTAGTTGGAGATGCTGCGAGAAATGTGGTGATGAAATGCTTAAAGGAAGATCCACATGCTTTCCTGCGAAGCATCATTGATAAACTGGGAGATAAAAAGAACAACTTCAATTCTTTGTGGTTTCTGAAGAAATTGACTCATCTCGTGCCCAGCATATCAACTAATGTAGCTCATGTGATTATCGGAAATTTGGTGAGTTTAAAACATGTATACCACTAACCTATGCATCCATTTATTTCAATTTTATTGTCTTTATGTGCTGATGTTTTTGTGCCTAAGTGGAATTGTCTCTGTTTGGGATAGATGTTTGTCCCAAAAGTTTTGACCTGTTTTAATTTCTTCCGTTTTTAATAATCACTTTTGTCTCTTCCTTATTGTAATGAAGAAGCACAAGTTAGCAACTAAACTAACATTGAGTGTGGAGCAACAAAATTTGTTACACTTTAATACAGTGGGTTATTTCAATGTCCGCAAAGCGCGTTGACCAAAGACTCTACCGGTTAGCTTGTTACCAGTTTCAATCCCACAAACTTTTCGCTAAAAGGCAAGCACTAACACACCAAGCTACATACAAACAAGTTTCCCACAAATATTGTATTTTTAGAATTGCATTTGAATAAAAAACGGATGATGCCTTTGTGAAAATGTATTTTTGTGTAATAATATCGATTTAAGATTAAAAACATAATTTAGCAATGCAATTTAGAACTTTGACCAGTCATTTTGCGAAAATACGATGGATCCTGTTATGAACATTACCATTTCTCAACCAGATTGAAGTGATTCTCCAGCACAATCGACTTGCACCAACTGGGAGTCCAGTCATCACCCAATGCCTTTCAGCCACCACCAGTATGCTCCCCTTTGCAGAAGCTCTTGATCTGAAAACCTTAAAACAAGCACTTCGTAAAGAGCAAATAGATATGCAGGTCAATACTCGTTAAAGGATTTTATTTTAATCTGTGGAAATGATAGTTTTCCACATCCGTCATCAATCAGTATATGTTGTTGGCCTCAGGCAGCGGAAAGATTCTATAATTAAAACCAGCTGCTAGGTTGCGTCACTTGCACGGCCAAGCAATTGACAGACTTTGCGTGGAC
>CH001993.1:1073664-1086199 GCA_000149265.1 Ciona savignyi
TGTAAGCAACAATTCACTACCTACATTGCCCAAGGGCACAATATTAATAAAGGAAAAAGTCCCCATCACTTATATTCCCCACCAGGAGTGGATTGGACTGGAGAACAGTTGCTCCGATGGTGAATGGACTGTGTGAACTTCTATCAGCTCAACCAGCTGTGGCTCATGTGCCTCATCTTAAGTCGTTGGTTAATGTAAGTTCTCGTTTCTGGCTTGTTAGCTTCATTGGTTAGCAACATATTAGCTAAAAGGTTATTAAATTGAAACCAGCCTAGTTTTCAAAAAGGAATGATTTTTTTTAAATATCTTGATATGAAATTTTAATCTTCACCTGGACTATGCAGTTGATACTCCTAAGTCCAACATGAATTTTAATGATCAATTTGTTTTTGGTTGAAGCTGAAAATATTTTTTTAACTGAAGCCTGGTGTCTGTAAAGTAACAAGTCAACAAACGGTTTAATTCGGCTGATGAAGCAATTGAATCCCCAGTATTCCAGTTGACAATCGCCACTAAGTTTTCTGTGTGTGTGTGCTTTGTTTTAACCAGTGCTCAATGAGTAAGAACACCAGTTTGCGATCAGCCAAAAGGTTGTGGGATGGAAACCAATTGCTGGCAAAAAGTTGTATACTTGGGCTAGGTACTTGTACATCGCCTGGACCTGGTATATTAATGGTTATCCTAAAACGGATATAACATCTCAATCTAAAATTACACAGCAATAGCAATGGTAACCCGACTGCTGGTTGGTGATTACGAATGTGATAACTTTCATTTCCATTTACAAGGATAAAGCATAAAGATCCTAAACGTTTGTCTTCATGCAGTTTAGCACAGCAGCACAAGCAGGTGAAAGCTCATGTGCCACACTCACCGATCCAACCATCACATGCCAATGCAATTCCAAGCTAAACATCTCGCCAAGTCTCACCACCAACATCGTTAAACTAATGGGTGAACTATTATTTTCATTCTTTTTAGCTAGCAGCCACTGTCCAGTTTACAAAAGGATCACCTCTTAGTTATATATTTGTAATACCATTGGTAATATTTTTGTAATGGATTAATTTTAATACCTTGCAGGAGGGACAACGCATATTACATTGTGGAACCGTTCACTCTTGGTAACAATACTGGCTAATCAATCGTCTCATTGGGAAAGATACTTAACAGACTTTCACTGAAACCAGTGGTTCAGTGGGATGATCTAAAATTTTAGCAACAGTGTTTAACACAATGCCATCGATGGACTGAGTTAATCTTGTGATTGCTTGTAAATAAGACCCTGATGAGTTTTTGTCTCCAAAGATAAACATACTATACTACATTAATTTTAAGATTAAGCAGAAGCTATAATTAACACAATCCTCCCTGCCACAGTGCTACAGATCCAAGGACTCTCAGATGCTTCCACCCTTGCTGACCTCATTCGACCCTTGTTAAAATCGGAGAGAAATGAAGTGATGTTTCTCAACCTTCTCATCCCGATATGCATCTGTGCAGCTGCAGAAACCCCTGGCCTCACAGGATTAAAGAAGCCGTTTGGAGACAGTAAGAGAAAGGGAACTTTTTAAAACAGATATATAAAATTTGTTAAGTATGAAATTGAAAGATCTTTGTCGTAAACAATATTAATTTAAAGATTTAAAAATGATAAAAAAAGGCAACTGGCCCTTGAGCATAAGTTATTACTATGTTCTTCAGATGTAAATAACCAATCCATTCATAGACAATTGGAAACGGCCCATGGAGCAAAGTGATGTGATGTTTATAGTTGAACTTTGTCTTAACACTCTGCGTGGGAGCTGTAACCCTGGGAAGCCCAAGTTCCGACAATTGTTTAGTGGAGCTTCGCCATGTAAGCTGATGCATCCATTTTTTTTATTGTTAGATAAACTTGCTTATATGTCGTCCGGCCAGTTAGGTCTTACCTAAAACTTATCGTCAACCGAGACCAGAAGCTAGTTAACTGTGTTGCTCAAGGATACAACTGACTAAGCTAGCTGCTGGTGTGATTTTAACATTTTTTTAGCCGAAAAATTTGCAGTTTGCTTAACTGAGCTCTTATATTCTTAGACCAAACAAATATTGACTAAACAAACTGACATTTTGTATTTAAATTAAACAACACAGAATTACTGCCCTGTACAAGTGTGTATATGATGATTTCAACAAAGTTTAACATGACCTTATACTTTTAAGTGCCATCACGCCAGAAGTTTGTTAGCTATCATGTGGCATGGCTGACACTACGAGTTGTTATTGCATGCTTCCAAGACCAACTACACAGTCAGTGGTACAGTATAGCACAGAGTATCATGCAAATTGTCTCAAAGAATGTTAACAGCAATGAATACATTGGTATGTATGAACTATATTAATCAATTTATTGGCTAATACAACCCTTCTTATCCATTTGAATGCAAATATTCAGTTTGAAACCTTGCACAATCATGCTCATTTAATTAATTCTGATTTTGTTGTTCCTTTAAACAAGATTGTGATATATTTTTACTATTAAAATAATTTCAATTTTTAAATATAATGCAAAATTTCACACTTAACTGGCAGCATTACGATAAACCATGAAGCAAAGTGTACTTAATGCCAAAATGATTGGACCAGAATACTTATGTGTAAGTGTAATAAACAACATCAGTCATTATAGCAGATATATCTCATACGATTATTGTTTTTTTATTAAACTATTGCAGTGTGTTTAATGTTTGTTATCAATTCAATGTTCAAATGATCAGTATGATTGTACAGGATTAACGGCATGGCTTTTAAGTGCCCTTCCTACAACCACGCACATAATTGGCCAGGAAGTATAATACAGAACCTGTCTGGTCACAGACAGATGCCTCCTTCCCTGTAATGACCAACACCTGTTGACCAATTATTACTAAACTTATGTTTCAAGGTGGACCTTCAATGTGGGCATTTCTAACTTTCTCACTTCGGTATAAAACACCACTGATTCTATTTCTCCGTTCGTTTATTGCACACCAGGTAAGCTAACCAACCCATGTATTAAGAATTGTTATACAACAAGCATATTTATAGATTCATCTGCTAAACGCGACCACTCCAGAAGAAATTGACCAAAAGTCGATCCTTCAACAAGTACTCAGTAACCCACACCCAGATCTTTATCCACTAAACATTTTTATTCAAGACGTCATGCTAGAAATTCAAGACTTAAAACGGCGTCTGCAATGTGGAAAATGTAAGTTTGTGATGCTTGTACTAAGAGAAATTATTCATTGCTTATTTGTTGGTGTCTATGGGATATAATAGTCATGTTTTATCCTTGTAAATGGGAAAACGTAAATGTTGTTATCACACAAGCTTTTATGGGATAATGTTAGGCCCACTGTAAGTTTACTTTAAATATTGCAGTGTGTAGTAAGTATATGATTGAGATTTCTTTAAGTTTTAGTACAATCCATTAATTCATTGAGCTTTTTCATTCTGATATTTTGTCAGGTTGGTTAATTCAGTACTAACACATCTGAACATCATTCGAAAGTTTGCAGGAAAGAAACCTATTTAAACTAGTTGGTTGGATCTAACTAGTTGGTTGTATACGAAATACATATCAAACATTGCTTAAACTCAGTGGATAAATAAGTTAAACAAAAACTAAAGCTATGTTTTCATTGTATACAACACACTTTGCTATTAACCAATTGTTTCTAATTGGTTGTGCAAAAAGGGGTAGGCAAATATAATACAAAACACTGCAATAACTTTAAGAATTGGACCATTGCCTTAGATATCTCTTTATAAGACCGATAATCCCCCCTCTAAGATTTACTTCATGAGCTATCTGGTAAAAACAGCAAAAAAATCCAACACATAATTTATACTGAGTTTTGTTAGATTTGATATTCACAAATGCTTCAATATGAAAAAAACTTCCGCGGTATAATTCTTTGTTTTATCCAAGTGTATGCTTCCTCCAACTCCAACCAACCCGGCAGCAGTTTCCCGGCTCGTGCCGTCAAAACTGGCAGCAAGGAGCGAACAAGAGTCAACTCATTCCGATTTGCTGTGTCATCGGGGTCCCATCGACCCCAGGGTGACGACACCAAACCCACCTCGTCAGCTGATACCCAGTGAGTGTGGGAGACCAGTGGTTATAGAATACCAATGTTTATTACTGTTGAGAGTGGTGGAAAAGAAGATTGTTTTTACCGTGTGCCCACAGTTTTCCAGAGCTAATGCAGTGTGTTAAATACAATGGAAATCCTGCAATTTTAGCACAACCCATTAAACCTCTGCGTTTAAAATAAGTATGTTATAAGTACTTACAAGCCATTTTAAAATAAGTATGTTACCAAAGGTTAAAAGTACAGCAGATTAGTCTCTGGTTGGTTTCAATTAGGTAGCTCATCATTCCACTGGATTCGGGCAAAGTTCGTAAAGTGTCTTGACCAAGGACACAACTGACTAGCTAGCGACCAGTTTCGAAACTGCAACCCTGTTGGCTAAAAAGCGCCACATTAACCCATTAAACTTTTCCGTTGGGCTAGCCGAATGAACCACTATATATGAGCTGGGGCAACTTTTATTATCAAGCCAGACCCTAATTATCTGGGTTATGATATTTAATATCCAGGATGCAATAATTGGTAGGGACAGATAAAGATGATATTTGAAGTTTTCATTTTTATTACTGACGCAATGTGAAAAAATCCTTTTGTACAAAATTAACATAATTATTTTGGAAATGGATGTTTCTTCTTTCTGTTGTAAGCACAGAATATTTTAGCCAATTATTTGTTGTAATAAACAATATTTATCACTAAATAGACGAAACAAGAAGTTTTCGAAGAGCCGGGAATCGTGGAAGAAATTAAGTCGCGCGGCATCAGAATTTCATTCTGTGAGTTTGTTGCTAATTTGTAACTTTGTTAACAGACGTGCTGGATTGTGTTCAAATGGATTAAATTGTCATGTTGGGTTGGAAATTTCATAGATTCTACACCTAAAGAGGTCTATCTCCTGTCAGGATGTGTTTTCTTGGCTTTTAATGGAAATTTCTTTAGTTGAACTAGTTTGTTATAATTTTAAACAACCATCTTAAAACACGCACAACATTAGCGCCCATACACTACAATAGCACACACAAAGAATGTCTTTTAATAAGAGACAAGTTAAGTATCTTCCCCATTCATTCTGATGTTATTATAGTGCATGAGTTAACCCAACCAACTAACTACATTCACACAGAGCTCAACGGCATCCACTGCTGAAGAACAATCCAACAGCAGACGGTGAAGCAAGTATGATTTAAATTACTTTTTTGACCTTTATTGGATACGATATGCGTTTTGATTGTATAGGACTCAGCTGTGACTTGGAAAAGGAAGGGGCTTTAATCAAGATATTATTTCCTAATTCCTGTCTTCATCTGAAACGTCTCAATTTATACATCTGATGCAAGTACCTCCGTAGTAACACGAAATGTGGTCGTGGTGTTGCTTGTTCCCATATCCTTTCCTGCTAAGCTCATTCTAAGCAACTAGTTGTGTCTTTGGTTGAACATTGCCACATGTAATCACCTGATTTACCTTGCGTAAACCTTGGAGTTACCGGAGCTGTTGCAGTGTTTTGTATATTATTGAGACTTAATTTTAAGCTTTTAGTACAACACATTAAGTTACTGGTTACTTCCAATGCTCGCTAAATGCCTGCAACCAGTTTTGATACCACAACATTTTGGTTAAAAGGAGACGCCCTAGCCAAAGAAGCTATTAATAGGATTTTGGAAACCAATTTTTTTATTGTGTAACAAACGAAACCTAAACTAAAAACGAAGAAGTACAGTCTACTAACATATTACAACATACAGCTCATCTAAGCCGACCACACCAGCCCCTGCTGTACCGAATATCAAAGTGGAACTTTGCCGAAGCAACGTCCCATCAAAGTATGATGTCTGAAGTGAAGTTTCCATTAAGGATAAAGATAGATAGATAGGATATTCATGTTTATCCCTGTGAATGGAAAAACCAAGGGGGTTAACACACGGGCAATCGTCAGATCACCTCGTGCCCACCGTCGGGTTACTGGAGCTATTGCAGTGTGTTGTGTTGTGTATGATTAACACGTTCCTTTAATTTAGTAGAACCCATTAATCCGCTGGATCAACACAATGTCCGTAAAGTGCCTTGCCCAAGGATACAACCGAATAGCTAGCGACCAGTTTCGCAACTGCAACCTTTCGATTAAAAGGCGACGCACTTAACCGCCAGACTAACCGGCCGGATTTCAACTAACGTTGATGCTTTTTAACAGGCATCTCAACAAAGAGTCGAACAGAGGAGATATGTTGCTCAAGAAACAGGTTTCAACTCAAGAGGAACCAGAGTCGGGTGAGCTGAGAACTAAATTGTTCTTCTTACATTGTAGACTCGTGTTTATCACCATGGGTAGGAAACGCAGGAATCGTTATTTTTTCATCATTTTTTCGATAGGTTCGTCCTCAAGACCGTTTTGATTATGTGAGTCGGTAACCATTTAGATACACGACTATACAGCAATGGGAGTTGTTACCTCATTCAAAAAGGTTGATAGGTTAGTGCGCTGCCTTTCGGGCGAGTCGCAAGCTAGTCGTATGTATACTTGGGCAAGCGGAGATCGCTTTTCAGGTCCAATCTATTAAACGACCTGGTTTAGCTAAAGCGTTCCTTGCCAAACTACACAATCAACGCATGATCTATCCCAACAAAATATCGGTTAATACAACATTCTCAGGGGAGAATGAATCATTTGCTGGGAGCTATTTAGGTATGTTATCATTACTGTATCCTACCATGTATTGATATTTCAACAATATACTTGAATCATCATTCATCCGTAATCACTAATGTCAACATGTTTAGTTGAGTAATTCGACCTGTTTTTTAAAAGATCGCGCCAACTTGCCAACTTCACCCAAATTCGCGGTTTGCGACGAGGTCGTCACGAAACGTATCAAGCGAGGCAGGACGTTCAGGGGATTTTCCCGACTACGTCATCAAATCAGCGAGCCAGTTGCGCCTGTGCCGAACCGCAACAGCGACGACGATGCGATAGACTCGGTCAGCTTTGAAATGGCCAAACAATCTTTGAGTAAAATGATCAACTCAAGTTCTCCAACTGGAAGCGGCAGTCGATCACCCGAATGAATGTCCGGTCCATGCCCAGCAGAAATGTTCTTATAATGCTCGTGGTCTTAAAGCCCGTTTTTGTACATGAAATACACAAACCTTCGCATATGCGTGTCGTCTGAGCTTGGTTTCCGACCGAATAGCTAGTTGTATAAGTGCGTCGTTTTGTAGCCGAAGGGTTGAAGGTTTGAAATTGCTTACTAGCTACACAGCGGTTTTTTTATCAAGGCATTTAACGGTATTTGCCTGAACCCAGTGATTAAGTTGGTGATACCAAAATTAAAGAAACGTCTCTTTACTATTCCCGGTGTGATAACGTTTCTTGAGTTTTCCATTCATGAAGATAAACTTGCCTATCCTATTCCATTATTAGCCATTTTAAAGGAATCCTTTTTTAGTTAAAATAAACACACATGCTTGCGCCGGCTATTATAGGAGGCGTTCAACTAATTATTTTCCCTATCTCTCCAATGCAAACTGGCCTCACAAAAACGACTGTCACTCAAAACCTGACATAGGAAGTCTTAGATTTTTTCACAATTTAAAATTGAAGCTTGGATCTGCAACCTAAACTCAAAACCCTATAAAATTTTGTTTAAAAATTTTGAGCCCATACCCCTTCGTACATCGGCAACTTTTTTCCAACAAAACAGCTAGCAGATGCACATTCAACACCTTTATTTTACAAAGCACTGCTCCACGATTACAAAACTTTACAGCTAAACGAGAACACCGGCGCGCAGCCCAGCACATGCTGCTTTCAACCAAACAAACATTGGGGAATCACCACCATTGTTACTCAGCAAAACACTCGTTAAAAAACGATGACTCATGGGTACCACTCGTCACATCTTGCCGTTCATAGAGGTCTTAATTGGTCAACCACCAGCTGATAAGGGTGATTAGTTCGAGACCAGGTGATCGTTCGTAATAGACAATCTTGGCCTAGGTCAATATAATAATTTTGCCAAAAAATAAAACAATGTATGTCTATATATTGCTTTATTTTGTGTATTGCATTACTTTAGAATTTACATAGGCCTGCAACACACTAGGCCTACATCAGATCCATTAAACACACTGAAGACACGTGGCGTTCTGAAAAATTCCCGTGTTTTAACCCTGCGTATTCCACCCGTGGATGATATATATCCTATTCGCTGAGTTCTTAACAACATCGGATTTTGCCGCTGTTAAATGAAACTAAACTCAAAGGTGAGATTAAATTATCGCTTCGATTTCCTCGCACTACTTCGGAAACAACCCATGTTGGACGTAGCACTTCACGCCTGTTCGCTTAGAACGTGCGCGGATACGCCTGGCATGCAGGATACAAAAATTTATGAAGAAAGAGAATTCTATAAAACAAGAATTTTCCGTTCACTTCACAGTACATGTTAGTTGTCAAGTTGTTTGTATATTCCCAATACACCCAGTTACATTAGCGGTATGAAGTGGAAGGTTTGCCCGAGCAGCAGTGTGCAGTGTTATTCTCCTAAAGTAATCGTCGCAAAAGAAGACTTCAGTTTCTGCCTGGTGAGTTAAACCCGAACAATTGCCTTATACTGTTCTACATCTACGAAGTCCGGCTCTTTCGCTCATTCGCAAAGTTTGGCGTTAATCGAAAGGAGGTTTTGAAACCGATCATTGACTAGTTGACTGTGTCTTTGAGAAAAGAACACAGTGGACGTTGCCTGAAACTAGCAGCTCATTGCCGTAAACAAAAATGGAAACATTGTCTTCGCCGTACTTATCACTATGCAATGGCTATGATAACAAAACAATGAAAGGTAGATAATCTAAAAATAAGAGTTTTTTCCACCCATTAGTATAAACATGATTATTCTATCTTATTCTTATTGTTTTTCAGCCGAACAAAGCCGAAAATCCTAAACCGAAGCTTAGAAAGCGAAGAGTATCAGCAGTCCGACTAAATATGTACGATCGCACATTAAGGAGGCCACTGAAAGAGAATCCATCGAACTGCACCAATAATAACGCCGGCAAGACGACAATGGAGCGAACGACATTGGTCAGGACATCCGCAATACGAAAAGCAAAACACCAAAAAAGGTTAAAAAATTTAAATATTGAATTAAGTCTACCTTTCAATGAATTGAGTCGCCAAGAACTAATTATTTTTAAGTCATTGCAACCAATATTATGTCGTCATATTATTCAACGATAACTTGGGTTGTGTGTGGTCATAGTTATTTGCAACAAACTTAAACGATTAAAACACAATTAAAAGCTCCCTCAAAGTTGCACATAATTTTTTATCCCCTAATAAAAATACCAGATTATTGCTAACTTTGGAATTTCTTTCAGGTGTAATCGCTCCTCATCAAAGAGTCAACTGAATCTACTAATGAGCAGGACAGGTAATTGAATGGGAATGTCCACAGCAACATACATGTTAAAACCTCTACCTCATATATGGCGTCTGTAACTTTGCATGTCCGGCTAGCCACAATAGACAGCTCCTTTCCTGAGAAATTTAGTAGGTTGTTAAATAGTTGGCTTATAAGAATAGAAGTAATAAACAGTGTGAAACAGCTTCAGCAATCCCGCTGTGACAATTACCCGTGTTATAAATCGTTTTGCATTTTGCGGATAACATGAAAATCTGAAGTTAGAGCGATACTGATTTTTTGTAGTTGGTGTTGCTGCTTTCCGGGAGTACTTGGCATCCGAGTACAGCGAGAATAACCTTGATTTCTGGATCGACTGCGAGAAGTACAGACACAGCAACGAACACGACATGGAAACCGTAGCTGGACGTATCATCGCGAAGTATTTGAAGCCGGGTTCGCCGCATGAGGTAAGAGACGTTGATTCTTCGAAACCTACACGGGACGCCTGCGCAAAAATTATAGTTGACAGTGAAATATTGCGATCAGTGACAAACCTTACGGATTCCAACAATTGTGCAAAAATTTCGTCGAAATTAAACTTTCAGTTCAACTTTTTCGATGCAAACAAGATAGGCTATAGTACGAGTGGCTGAAAATTGGGCGGTTTCTTCTCAACCACTTTCGGTATTAAACTGGTTCTTGGGGTGAATTGATTAATGTTGGAAATTCGCAGATAAAGGTCCTTTTTATCTTTAGTTAGAATTCTGTTATATATATTTTTCGCTTTGACTTTTACTAAACAAATTCAGTGGATAGGGGGATTTTTTGGAAACCAAATTATTTTACTAAGGGGAAGTTATATGCCGCGATTGGCTCAAGTTTATCGCGTGTGTTTCGAGACAATTAACAAGTCTTTAGCAAAATATTTATGACTAAAACTACGAAATTATTCAGGTGAATTTGAACTACGCATCTCGGAAATTCGCTGAGCTAAAGGCAGCCAAGAGGGAACGTGAGGCGTTCGCGAATGTTCAAGACAACGTCTTTAATCTCATGAATCAAGATTCATTTTTACGCTTCAAATTGAAATATCCAAGTTTTATGGCATATTTAGAGTCTTTACACAAAGTTTATCGGACCGAAAATATTTAAATCATTTATTGAACATGACAATAAGGTAACAACAAAACAAAATGGATTGAAAGTGTTATCTTCGTGAATGGGAAAAGAAGAGTTGTAACACAGGCAATCGTTAAACTACATCTATATATGTGGCGCAATTGTGAAACGCTTTCAGCAATATTTAAAATAAAGTTTCACTGTTAACAAGTTGGACCGTTATCCGCCATGTGATGTTACCAAAACCAGTCTCGCCCAAATCGGTTGTGCTCTTGAGAAAGGTTTTTTAAAGACATCAGTTAAACTCAGTAATTACTGGGTTCAACAAAAAATACAAAGAACTTTTTCCATAATATATACAACGCACTGCAAAAAGTATAATTCTGCTCTGGGCTCGAGGTAAACCTATGACTGTTAGTGTTATGACGAATTATGTCACCGGCGTTTTTATTCCGACTTGGATCTGTTTTCTGAAGATAAACGGACAATATACGAACGTTGAAATGTTAAACATAGCGCCAAATGTAAGATTTACCGTCGCCGATATCTATATCGATGTCACGACCGAATAAGATCGTTATATTATAGTATTCCCTTTTTCCCACCATTTTACGAAAGTATAAAACCCTTGTTTATTCACTGCATTTTCATTTTCGTGAGTTTAGTCCATTGATAAATTTAGTTAGTATGTTTTGGAATTATCGGTGATTGTTGAGACCTACATGACGTGCTTTGGCTTCTGCTCAGTAACAATTTGGTAAATATTGTTTTTATTCTTAAATTGGGTAAATTTGTGATCATTAAATTATGCATATATTTTCTTTAAAAAAACGTCATTTATAAGACTTTTTGTTTCGTTTCCCGTGTCATCTTCGAATAAATTCATTAAGTTTTAGACAATGTGTGAATAAGAGAAGCCGTCTCAGCATACTTCAATTTCTAACGAAGACAGGTGCTAGCAGTCCGCACCTAGTCGGGTAGTTACACCAACCCTAACTATGTGTATTCGATCACCACCCATTCTACAAAACAGCTGCGCAGACAATTGTGCATGTTTTAACGGACGCGTACACTAGATATACATAAATATACACTTTTAACGTATTTTTGAACGACTGTTGGGATTGTCGCACTTGCCTGAAGCGGTATCATGATGTTCTTTACTTGCTGCCATTTGATACACTGGAAAAAAACGAATCAACTAGGAAATCAATGGAGCAGGACAAATTGATCGTTGCCAAATACTAACGGAATAATATGAGCAGATCAGGAGTGATATACCAGTGTGACTGGTGTTTTTTTATGGCGGTTTTGTTCATAAAATGCACCAGAACAAAAGAAACCCACTAGATGGTAAAAAATTAGGTGATCAATTAACAGATTTCTTGATTCCAACTTCAACTTGTGGAAAGAACCAAAAGATGAAAACAGATAATGTAAAACTGAAATTTGCATTAATACAAACGAGTACAAAAAAGAGTTGCAAATACAGCAAATGAGTCACCACAGCCTGGTATAAAATTCATAGCACAGTAAAAAATTGGTTTTAGTCGCCAGCCATTAAACTGGGATAGCTGGAGGGGAGAGGGTTTCAGAGGATAAAGGATGAAATGGAAGAGCTGTTGGATTGGGAAGTAGATGGCACATTAACATCGTCTGTTGTCCTCATATGATACGGAACCAAATTTTCTTGATAGGCCAAGCCAATAACAGATAGACATACCACAAATAACTTAAAATCATGAACAGTTGGAATCAATCAGATGACCACTGATTCACCCATGCAGTGATTTGTTCAATATTTTTCTCACATGTTGTCCGGCGTGTTACTTTCCAGTTCATGGACGATGTGTTCGTCGTAAGATTGACGAGCTTCATCCAGGATCGTTTGGAAGATGGAAT
>CH001993.1:1100760-1171370 GCA_000149265.1 Ciona savignyi
TACCTGTATCTGCATTTTATAGCCTACAGTTTTTACCTGCATGAAGTTGGGTTCTGGTTCCCTATTCTGTTGTTCCTAAATATCTGGAATTGGCTTATATCACAATTAATACCCTACAGTTGAACGAAAGCAAGAAATTAGGTAAAGTTGTGCATAAAGGACTAATATATAGCCTAGGTCTGTAGGCTACGTTATAACCTATACACCAAATGAATTTAAAAGAATTGTTAGGCACAGGCTAATTATAATTAACGCAATGATTTAAATATAAACGCTCATACTAAAAATTGCATAATAAACCATTCCAATTAATTACAGGCTGCATTGCGACTACTTCTGAGCTACGTTACGAGCTTACGCTTCAAAGCGCTAAGTCTGTAACACACGTTACCGTGTTATACCGTAGGCCGCTTTAAAGCGCTAAGTCTGCGGTACCGTAGACGCTTCGAAGCGACTAAGTTTTGACGAATGGGGTGCCAAAGTAATTATATAATGAAGGTAAGGACCATAGACATCAACAATATTGATTTAAATAGCAATCAACCACAGTAAATGAACCTAATTAAAACTTTAACAGTATATCATAAAAATAAATATTTTTTATTATTTTACAGCGTCTTAGAGACAACCATATGTTAACTATGGAGAAGACCACCTTAAAAGGTTCTTAACTTAATTTAGAAACAACTTTGTCATTCTCACGTGTAAAAATAAACAACTTATGACATCATAAGATAAACATTAGGTTTGCAAACCGCACCACTTCGTGACAGCGAAACCAGGTTAGATTTTGTATTGTCATTTGTGCGTTGTATCCAAGTTTTATTTTAGATTAATAGTATAAATCCAAACTAGAAAAATGCGGTAATTTTATATGAAAAACCGCAAACCCTTAAGAAGTAAAGGTGGGCTAGTCTAGTCAGTAATGGATATCAATTTTAGCCCTTCAATAGTTTTCCTGTTTTACTTAGATTTATACTTAAAATTCTGATTATTAATAAAAAATAAATTATGACAAGTAGGATAACTTGCTGTGCTGCAGGAATATACAGATGTAAATGTTCCCCATTGTCAGATGAACAAAGGCGCAATCCAATCGTGGAAATTGGATTTTTCTTCATATTGATTGTCATTCTTTTATTTTCATTAACATGGTTATACAGCTGGAGTGTCACAAACAACGATGCAGATACCATAAACTCATTCTTTTACGAACAACTCAATTCATGGTTTCATTGGTATCTATTTTTATTATGTGTAAGCATTGTGGTGGTTGTGTACCTTCTTATCATTTCTTCTGCAGGCCTGGTATATTTTCTTCTACGATCAGAAGGCTGTTATCTTTGTATTGGTCATAAGATTTTAGCATGCATTTGTTCATTGTTGGGAATTGCTGGGTATGTTTTACTTAATTTATTCTGGTCCCAGCTGCTTGATCAAGTTGCCACCTCACTTAGTATCATTGGGCCATTTCTTCAAATAAGTGCAGTTGTAATTTGGTCTGCTACAGTTTTTTTATTTATTCACATTGCAAATCGATATTCCAGTCGATTTATGTGTAGCGTTTTAGCTGTTTTCTATGTAAGTGTATTCCTTTTTATCAGCCTCTCACCGCTGCTTATCAGCACACCATGTGTCGGTGAAAATATTTGGAAAAATGAAAAGCCAGTAGTATTTGGCCACCGAGGGGCGCCAAGCGAAGCACCAGAGAATACTATGATAAGCTTCCGTAAAGCCCTGACTAACCAAGTTTACGGGTTTGAGTCTGACGTGAGACTATCTTCAGATGGCGTCCCATTCTTAATGCATGACACTACGTTAATGCGCACTACGAATGTGGCTGAAGCATTCCCAACAAGGAAACAACGAAGACCTGAAACATTTTCCTGGACAGAACTCCAGCAGCTAAATGCTGGAAAGTGGTATTTGTCTGATAATCCATTCTTAACCAATACTGCTTTAAGTAAAACGGATAAAATCGAAATAGCAAATCAAACAATACCTTCTCTAAAAGAGTGGGCTCAATTTGCAAATCTCCATAATATTAGGATCATGTTTGATTTGTTTCGACCACCATATAACCACACACACTATTATGACTATGTTAATGTAACAATACATACTTTGCTGGAATCTCAGATTAATCAATCGTTGGTGTTCTGGATTTACAAAAGTGGTCATCAGGAAATAGTTGACCAGTTGGCTCCAGATTTTAAACTGGTTTACCCAGCTTTTATTGATAATTCTAGCAGCTTTGGAATAGATGCATTGAACATGGAATTTCCTAAGATTACGAAGTACATGACAAATGAAGCAAAGATCATAGCGTACACTGTGGATGACCGCTGGGTTCACTCCTGGGCATGGTGTATGGGTGCATGGGGCATCACAACCTCTTTTTCAAACCGCTTTGTTGCAGTTACCGGTCCCGATTGGCATTTAACACTACAACAGTACACAGCTATTTGGGTGTCTGTTGATGTGATTTGTTTAATTGTGATTATTTTAGCATGTTTTTATGTATATAGAAAACACAAAATGACTAACCATCTACTATTAGAAAATAATATTGGCCTGTCTAATTTTAATATGCAAGATGGAACAAACAATATAGAACTGTATAGCACAATTTGAATTATTAGATGTTATGTTCTTAATAATGCTTATGGTTTAGCCGAAGTAAAGCCTAATAGCTAACACATTTACCTCATAACCCGAGTCAATGGCTTGTCTTGGGTGATGTTTTACAAGAACTTGTCTTGATGTGGGTCTAAGAAACTTGACTGCATTACCTCAATTAGTTGGGAGTAATTTAATACAATATTTCCAGTCCCGCTCGTATTTCCTGAAACTGATTTTTTTTCTGAAATAGATCATAATCATCTTCACCGCGCAACTTATTAGAATATTGTCTTTCAATTAAACTATAAAATAAACTGCTTTCAAGGTGGCTTGAAACACTAAAACAAAAGTTTGTTGTAGTACAGGTTCACAGTTAGCGTATAACAACATTCCAGTGTTTATTTGGTTGTTTTTTATATGAAATTATTTTTTACATGATTTATACACCTGTTGTAGCTTTCTCTTCTTATTTAATGACGTGAATTTTGCATGTAAAATCGTTAAGGTACATTGTTTTATAGTCAAACTTAATTTCTTTGTTATTAATCATTTTGACCCAGCATTTTGAAATGTTCCTGTGCAATATGTATGATTACATTGTGATTATTTTATTATTTAGCATTGAATTTAATAAACATGTTTTTAATTACACACCACATGTAGCTCGAAGAACAGACTCGGGCAACGCACACCTGAATACATGGCGAACTGTCTGGTTGATTTGGTCTTACATAGCGCGTCGCACAGTCAGCCCAAAGAGATTATACACCATGAGTAGAAACTGCTATACACCATGAGTAGAAAGTTGTTTTGTCCGGCCCGATGGTCTAGCGGTTAAGTGCGTCGCCTTTCAATCTAAAGGTTGCAGGTGCGAAACTGGTCGCTAGCTAGTCGGTTGTGTCCTTGGGCAAGGCACTTTGCGGACATTGCCTGAACCCAGCGGATTAATGGGTTCTACCAAATTGAAGGAACGTGTCTATCATATACAACACACTGCAATAGCTCCGGTAACCCGACGATGGGCGCGAGGTGATCTGACGATTGCCCGTGTGATAACCCACTAGGTTTTCCCATTCACGGGGATAAACATGAATATCCTATCCTATCCTATCCTATCCTATCCTTGTTATAGTCTCTTTGGTCAGCCAAAAGGTATTGTTAATTATACAAAACCAGCTGATGTCTAATCGGTTGTATCCTTCGGCAATGCACATAGCGGGCGTAACCGAAAAGTATTTGTTTAACGGGTTAATAAGCAACTGTAGAAACATCCTTAATTTACTTAACACACTACAATAGCAACTATAACCCAACGGTAGACACAAGATAATCTGATGATTTCCCGTGTTATATGCGCGCATTAAGAGCAATAAGCAACAGTATGAATATTGAAGTAGCCTTGTGCCTATAGCCATTTCTACTGAAAGTCTTCAAAGAGTTTGAATTCAATAATTTATTGTAGGCGCACCAGAGCGTATACTCAAATTTGTTTGTATGCAAGTTAGAAGCATTTTCTATGGACGATTGATGGACCGGCTTCGTCGTATTCTTGCTTGGTGATCCACATCTGCTGGAAGGTGGATAAAGATGCGAGGATGGAGCCTCCGATCCATACGGAGTATTTCCTCTCAGGAGGAGCAATGATCTTGATCTTCATGGTGCTGGGAGCAAGAGCAGTGATCTCCTTCTGCATCCTGTCGGCGATACCAGGGTACATGGTGGTACCTCCGGAGAGAACGTTGTTGGCGTAGAGATCCTTGCGGATGTCGATGTCGCACTTCATGATGGAGTTGTAGGTGGTTTCGTGGATTCCAGCGGATTCCATTCCTGTAAGAATAGAAGTTGATTGTATTAGCATCTAATATGTTTGTTCTTAAGATTGCCTTACCGATGAAAGATGGCTGGAAGAGCGTTTCTGGGCATCTGAACCTCTCGTTTCCGATCGTGATGACTTGACCATCGGGAAGCTCATAGCTTTTCTCCAGTGACGTAGAAGACGCAGCGGTCGCCATTTCTTGCTCAAAATCAAGAGCAACGTAACAAAGTTTTTCTTTGATGTCTCGAACGATTTCGCGTTCAGCTGAAGTTTAAAATATAATGTTGTTAAGTCATCAACTCATCGATTCAATATATTCAGTAGTGTGGTTCTTACCGGTTGTGACGAAAGAATATCCTCTCTCGGTGAGAATCTTCATCAAGTAATCAGTGAGATCTCGTCCAGCTAAATCCAACCGGGCGATGGCGTGAGGGAGCGCATAACCCTCGTAGATTGGAACATTGTGAGAAACACCGTCACCGGCATCCATAACGATACCTGTTAAAGCGATTATGTTTAGAAGCTCCCTACCTCGGTTATACGACAAGGATTTAACATATATTTCTCCTTACCTGTGGTACGGCCAGAAGCGTAGAGAGAAAGCACGGCCTGGATTGCTACGTACATCGCTGGCACATTGAACGTTTCGAACATGATCTGCGTCATCTTTTCTCGGTTCGCTTTGGGGTTAAGTGGGGCTTCGGTTAGCAGAGTTGGGTGTTCCTCTGGTGCAACTCGGAGCTCGTTGTAGAAGGTGTGGTGCCAGATCTTTTCCATATCGTCCCAGTTAGTGATGATACCGTGTTCGATGGGGTATTTGAGAGTGAGAATGCCTCTCTTGCTTTGAGCTTCGTCGCCAACGTAGCTGTCCTTCTGGCCCATACCGACCATGACTCCCTACAAGAATATATTTATTCGTTACAATAATAAATGTATTGCTGTGGATGAAATACAAACCTGATGACGTGGTCGTCCAACAATGGAAGGGAAGACGGCGCGAGGTGCGTCATCTCCGGCGAAACCGGACTTAACCAATCCTGACCCGTTGTCGCACACCAAAGCGGTTTGATCTTCTTCTGAGTCCGACATTTTCACTTTCAAAGTTAGCGACTGAGGTTCTTGTGTTGAATATGAGAAGTAAGTGCTTGTGGTTCTACTAGATCGATACTTGCTTTATATACCGAGTTCTCACACTTCGTCAGTTGTTCACACATTAATTGCGAAGCTATAGCTGCTGTTGCTACTGCTGTTTCTACTTCCAAATAAGGAAGACGTTTACAAGGGGACATCAACACGTAGTGGCATAATCTGATGCTTCTACCAATGACTCGCATCAATACACGGTCAAATGCTGCACGCCATCGGCAAAACTAGATATTTCACTACCTTAAGTGCATCAATCCTTGGAATAACAAAACTCTTAAATAGCAGTTATTTCCTTGAAAATGCCAGATTAAGCATCATTTTAACGGTAAATCGAATATTTTGAAGTAATGTTAAAAATTAAACTCTAATAAAACAAATTTGTGTCCCGTCGGTTAAGAAAGTTAGTTGTATTCTGTCGAAAAGTTTATTGAAGAAAACCAGCTTCTGGCTTTGGTCCATTGTGCTCCATTGCAAGGCACTTGACAGACATCGCTGGAACCTAATTGTATAAGCAATGAGTTGAAATAAAAGGAAAGAACCACTGCCATCATTTACATTCTACTGGGATTGGTTCGGTAAACCCGCGGTGGACTAAAGGTAATAAGACGATTACCCAGTTTAGGCTTATTGTGTTAGACCTATTTCACCCGTTATAGCATAAATTTGAAAGAAACTAGAAAGCAGGACGTTTGGATACTGTAGCTTTAACCAAGTGTTGTATATATATATTTGACACAACTTTCGTTGGGTTAACTTATCGTATCGAGGCACTGTTCTTAAATGTGTTCAGCTCTGACCGATTTAAACTGGGCGGGTCTATAAAACATGGAAAAGTATTTAGATATAGCTACATCAAAAAAAAAGTAAAATTTTTAAAATAAATTTGTTTAAAGCTAACTTGTTTTACAATTATGCCGCAATTTTATTTGCTTAGTGCGCCGCAAGCAAAGAGTTAACCCCATCGAGATCCTTTATTTTTTTGCTACATCGTTTAAGTTCTTACTTTTGTCTTAAGTTAATACTTCGTTCATTAGTGGAACAAGTAATAAAAATCCATTTGCTGATTATACCAAGCTAAAATAGTTCAGTAAGTTATGATTTTGTGGGTTTTGATTTCGTTAAATTTGAGTTTATGTTTGCTTAATTGATATTCTTTTGTAGAATACCGTATTTAAATTAAAACAAAACCAACCAATCAACCCAGAAGGGTTGTTGAACCAAGCATTCGGAATATCCTATGCAGGGTTGCCAGACGGAAAGTACGCTTTACGGCCAAACTGTTTTTGCTTTACGGCCAAAATTCGGCCAATTTGTATCAAGTGCAAAAAAACTATTTAATTTAGCCAATTGGGCTATTTATCTCTTTATTTGTTGAAAAATTGTATAATTTTGATTTCCTCCAGATTTGTCGAACCCGTTCATACACTATATAGGAATGCCTACAGTTATTATTTTATTTTAAAACGTCATAATCAGCTTTGTGATTTGGGAATAAGACAGTTGATATTAATTTATTTCCATATACTGTCTCTCTTTTTCTATTTATTTCTACTGTAGCGTAAAAATAATATCACTTTTCGGCCAAAAACTTGACAATATGCTCATACGGCCAAATTCGGCCAGATTTTTCCGCACGGCCAAACTATTTTTTTGGCGGCCGGGACGATTTTGGTAAGGCCAAATTTCTGATATTTGGCCGTGAAAAAGGCCAAATGGCAACCCTGATCCTATGACCGCCGCGCACAAATCAATGTTGCCGTACAGATCCTTGCGGAACAAAACTGCGGTTAGGATGGTAATACTTTTAAGACAAAACCAAAACACTTTACTGATATAATATTAGGTATAAATTTGAGAAAATTATGATTAATCAAAAGCAATTTATTGGGTTAAAAAGTGCTTACGTACAACTATCGATGAGATTGAATTCATTTCTTTTTACAATTAAGTGCTCTGTTCATTCCTCTCATATGACACATAGGCGTTTTGTTTGGTAAAACTAAATAACTTTATTTTTTACAACAGCGCAAGATAACCGTACCCATTAAGGTTTCGGTCGTTGATCTATATCTTTGGTACATAATGCCACATGCAAACTAACCTCATCGGAAAGGATGCAGTTTGGTATCAGCACATGACAAGCTTTTAAGCCAATTAATTTAAGTTTGGGACTGACTTTACAACCTAGTGTCGAAATGATTAGATATATCGGCTCTGAGCTTGTCCACACTGTCCGCAGAGTGTTTTATTTAAATAAGATAATTGTATCTTTAGTGATATTGGCAGAAGTTGGCTTCATTTAGGCAGAGGAAATTTCATAAGACCGACACTTCTCGCTTCACTATCTTAGTTACTCATGGGTTTCTGAGCGTGGCATAACTTTTATCCAGAAGTAACTTTTATTCAGAATAAAAGGCATTGGGTTTTATATCATTATTTGTTGTGCTTAAAAGCTGTTGCGGTATGTGCTGCTACTGAAACGTATCAATAAATACAATTTTTTACCGGCCTATTACATTTATACCGTACATATCTTGCTACTATTGCCAGGCTAAAACCAACATTTTCATTTTAAAATGAGCCACGACTGACCTCATCACTCCTAAAGGGCATAACTCAAAACTGCGACGAAACGGGAAGTCCACACGGTAATCCCGAATCATTATTCATTGGACAGATCTAATGCCAGTGATATATATTTAGCTGCGTTTAGTTTCCGTTGACTGCTATTTCTACCGAAATGTTTAAATCTTTTAGTACGAGGTAACATCTATTAATTTAGGTGAAAGAAAGGTTTATTTTAAATGTCAAACACAGTATCAAATGCCCTTGATAAAATCAGAAAATAAAAACTTTATAAAACGTCATTAAATTCATTGATTTAGAAGCATTTTCTGTGGACGATGGATGGACCGGCTTCGTCGTATTCTTGCTTGGTGATCCACATCTGCTGGAAGGTGGATAAAGATGCGAGGATGGAGCCTCCGATCCATACGGAGTATTTCCTCTCAGGAGGAGCAATGATCTTGATCTTCATGGTGCTGGGAGCAAGAGCAGTGATCTCCTTCTGCATCCTGTCAGCGATACCAGGGTACATGGTGGTACCTCCGGAGAGAACGTTGTTGGCGTAGAGATCCTTGCGGATGTCGATGTCGCACTTCATGATGGAGTTGTAGGTGGTTTCGTGGATTCCAGCGGATTCCATTCCTATAAGAAAAGACGTTGATTGCATTAGCATCTAATAATCTTAAATGTAAGATTGTCCTACCGATGAAAGAAGGTTGGAAGAGCGTTTCTGGGCATCTAAATCTCTCGTTTCCGATCGTGATGACTTGACCATCGGGAAGCTCATAGCTTTTCTCCAGTGACGTAGAAGATGCAGCGGTCGCCATTTCTTGCTCAAAATCAAGAGCAACGTAGCAAAGCTTTTCTTTGATGTCTCGAACGATTTCGCGTTCAGCTGAAATTTTAAATATAATGTTATTAAGTCACCAACTCATCGATTCAATAGATCCAGTAACTATTCCTACCGGTTGTGACGAAAGAATATCCTCTCTCGGTGAGAATCTTCATCAAGTAATCAGTGAGATCTCGTCCAGCTAAATCCAACCGGGCGATGGCGTGAGGAAGCGCATAACCCTCGTAGATAGGAACATTGTGGGAAACACCGTCACCGGCATCCATAACGATACCTGTTAAAGCAATCACGTTAAAATCTTGATTTCTGGTACGGAAGTACAAATATTATTCAAGTTACCTGTGGTACGGCCAGAAGCGTAGAGAGAAAGCACGGCCTGGATTGCTACGTACATCGCTGGAACGTTGAACGTTTCGAACATGATCTGCGTCATCTTTTCTCGGTTCGCTTTGGGGTTAAGTGGGGCTTCGGTTAGCAGAGTTGGGTGTTCCTCTGGTGCAACTCGGAGCTCGTTGTAAAAGGTGTGATGCCAGATCTTTTCCATATCGTCCCAGTTAGTGATGATACCGTGTTCGATGGGGTATTTGAGAGTGAGGATGCCTCTCTTGCTTTGAGCTTCGTCGCCAACATAGCTGTCCTTCTGGCCCATACCGACCATGACTCCCTATAAAAAACATTTAGTCGTTACTTTAATAAATTATTGCTGTAGATGAAGTACAAACCTGATGACGTGGTCGTCCAACAATGGATGGGAAGACGGCACGAGGTGCGTCATCTCCGGCAAAACCGGACTTAACCAATCCTGACCCGTTGTCGCACACCAAAGCAGTTTGATCTTCTTCTGAGTCCGACATTTTCACTTTCAAAGTTAGCGACTGAGGTTCTTGTGTTGAATAAGAGAAGTAATTGCTTGTGGTTCTACTAGATCGGTACTTGCTTTATATACCAAGTTCTCACACTTCATCCAGATGTCAGCACCTCGCGAACACAGTTAACGAGCAACAAACGCTGTCCGGAGTTTACCATATATGGTTTAAATTTAAAACATTGAAATATTTAACACTGGTTGGTAAAGGTTAAAACGATCATGAATGTAAAATAACAGCTGCTGCGCTTTGAAATTAGTCAAAAAGTACCGTCATATATATTTTACTTTTGTACGATATAAAATAAATGTCGGTTGTTTTAATTAAAAATGAGGCAATTCTGTAATTGGAATTTTAAATTTTACTTAACTCAACATTAAAGAAAATGTAATACAAAACAGTTTCTGGATTATCGGTATTCGTTTTACTGCAGATTTTATATTGAGAATCGTTGCACAACTATCGTTTTAATGATTAAACGATCGATATATTCTACAAATATAAGAATTAGGTATTGATTTTAAATGCGGTGATAAAATTCAGTACTTAAAGTAAACAACGTTTTGTAGTTTTGTTAATAGATGCTGGGTATTGGCCAGTGATTTAATGAACGTATTCACAGAAGCATCAGATTATGCCAATACGTGTTGATGTCCCATATTTAGACGTCTTCCTTATTTGGAAGTAGAAACAGCAGTAGCAACAGCAGCTATAGCTTCGCAACTGATGTGTGAACAACTGATGAAGTGTGAGAACGGTATATAAAGCAAGTACCGATCTAATAGAACCACAGTCAATTACTTCTCTTATTCAACAATAGAACCTTAGTAGCTAAGTTTGAAAGTAAAAATGTCAGACTCAGAAGAAGATCAAACCGCTTTGGTGTGCGACAACGGTTCAGGTTTGGTTAAGTCTGGTTTTGCTGGAGACGACGCACCTCGCGCCGTCTTCCCATCCATTGTTGGACGACCACGTCATCAGGTTTGTATTTTATCCACAGCTAATACCTTTATTAACGTAACGACTAAATATATTCTTGTAGGGAGTCATGGTCGGTATGGGCCAGAAAGACAGCTACGTTGGCGACGAAGCTCAAAGCAAGAGAGGCATCCTCACTCTCAAATACCCCATCGAACACGGTATCATCACTAACTGGGACGATATGGAAAAGATCTGGCATCACACTTTCTACAACGAGCTCAGAGTTGCACCAGAGGAACACCCAACTCTGCTAACTGAAGCCCCACTTAACCCGAAAGCGAACCGAGAAAAGATGACGCAGATCATGTTCGAAACGTTCAATGTGCCAGCGATGTACGTAGCAATCCAGGCCGTGCTTTCTCTCTACGCTTCTGGCCGTACCACAGGTAACTTGAATAATATTTGTAATTTCGTACCGGAAATCAAGATCTAAACGTGATTGTTTTAACAGGTATCGTTATGGATGCCGGTGGACGGTGTTTCCCACAATGTACCAATCTACGAGGGTTATGCGCTCCCCCACGCCATCGCCCGGTTGGATTTAGCTGGACGAGATCTCACTGATTACTTGATGAAGATTCTCACCGAGAGAGGATATTCTTTCGTCACAACCGGTAGGAATAGTTACTGAATCTATTAAATCGATGAGTTGATGACTTAACAATATTCTATTTAAAATTTCAGCGGAACGCGAAATCGTTCGAGACATTAAAGAAAAACTTTGCTACGTTGCTCTTGATTTTGAGCAAGAAATGGCGACCGCTGCGTCTTCTACGTCACTGGAAAAAAGTTATGAGCTTCCCGATGGTCAAGTCATGCACGATCGGAAACGAGAGATTCAGATGCCCAGAAACGCTCTTCCAGCCTTCTTTTATCGGTAAGCCAATCTTAAACTTAAGAATATTAGATGCCAATGCAATCAACTTCCCTCCTCACAGGAATGGAATCCGCTGGAATCCACGAAACCACCTACAACTCCATCATGAAGTGCGACATCGACATCCGCAAGGATCTCTACGCCAACAACGTTCTCTCCGGAGGTACCACCATGTACCCTGGTATCGCCGACAGGATGCAGAAGGAGATCACTGCTCTTGCTCCCAGCACCATGAAGATCAAGATCATTGCTCCTCCTGAGAGGAAATACTCCGTATGGATCGGAGGCTCCATCCTCGCATCTTTATCCACCTTCCAGCAGATGTGGATCACCAAGCAAGAATACGACGAAGCTGGTCCATCCATCGTCCACAGAAAATGCTTTTAAATCCAATGATTTTGAATGACTTTTTATAGAGTATTTAATTTCTGATTTTACCTATAGGGCATTTCGCACTGTGTTTAACTTATATAATAAACCTCTCTTTCCCTCAAATTAACGCATGGTACTTCGAACAAAATGATTTAAACATCGTTAAAAGTGAAATTACCACAAAAACCAAAGTTGATGAGGTAGCCATCAGGAAACTCGATCGTTTCTGCATACAGAAAATATAGCGTACACTTAACATGGGTTTTAAAAATAGTGTGGTGGTACACACTTGGTTGAAACTCTGTAGTTATCTAATTGATGTTAAAGTTTTAGACATCGAAAAGTCAATCGCATACTAAAAGGACTCCTTGTTGTTACTTTTATTTTATATTTAAAAAACCTCATACCGTCTGTTATTATTAACAAATCAGTCAACCATAGGGGTATAACTGAGAATAGTAAGAGATCAGTCATTTTATCTAATAGTATGAAATAATACTTGGTTCATATTGGTTTTAAAATGACCTTTTCAACTTCAACTTGCGAAAAATACCTTTAGAAAGGTGACAGTGGTTGCACGTTAATCTGTGTTTTTCTATACACAGAAATAAAACTAAATAAATAATCCATCCTAATTAGGGTCGCATCGATAAAGTATCGATAATTGCGATTATCGTAATTAAACACGGGGAAATTGCAAAATCTAACCTAAACGTCTTTAAAATTCGTTTCTTAAAGACAATAAAACTATAGTTTGCCTTTAAAATTTTTAATTACACTGACTAAACACAAGTCGCATATTCATTGGTTTATTGTCAACGTAATATAAACAACCATTTACACGTTAATTGTATAGACATAATGCATATTATAGCAGTGTTCCATATGTGTTCCGCATAACAATGCGTTTGTGATTGCATAAATTCTATTTTTAACATACGTGAAGAGGGATTTTTTGGCAAAGTTTACACTTTACATATTACGTCTGTGGTACGATAATCGCAATTAGCGTTTATTAGTATCGTAGCTGAGCAGTATCGCTAGCATAGCGATTATAAACATATAGTTGCAGTCCTAATTATAATCGTACACCAAAAGCATTACTGTATTTTATCTGGCTGTTATACCAAAACTTGCTTAGTTGTACAAAATATTAGGCATCGGCCAATTATTAATTAAGTCTAATAGTTTATCTACTAAATAACGCATGATTATTATTATTTTAAATACCAATTTTGATCTTCCACTTGTTTAGATCAATAACTGTTTAAAGATATGAATTAATTAACTTAAACAAAAGGCTATGTGTTCCTTTCGTCGTGATAATAAGCAATCTAACTTTCATCTGGCACAATAATATATTTGGAACTCATCGAATTAAGATTGTAATTCTGCATAGCTATTACTGAAAGGTTATAACAAAGACAACCAGTTAGCTAAATTTAGAGGAACTATAGGTAAGGATTGATCCCTTCACTTTCCGGACGTCAGTTAGGCCTATTAGTACGACAAACAGTTGTATTATTAAGTCACAACTACGTAACAATTGCTAACAGAAAATGGAAAAGATGTTATTTTTTATGCCTAGATTGGAAAACGTGCATACGTTGTCCGAAAAACATATATATTTTTAATACACCAAAAAATGTAAGAATTAGGGTCATGATCTATGTAGTCTAATGAAAATCACACATAAATCACGCCCTGTTTTTACATTTCTCTCTAATACATGTTTTACCCCGCAAATAGGTAAACATAAGCCTAAACTTGGGAATTGTTTTATTACCTCATGTTCACCGTCGGGTTACTGAACCTTCGTTTCAATAGGTTAGGTTACTGTTTATAACATTAGGTTCTAGTGATGTCTGTCAAGTGTCTGATAATGAGACACAACCGGCCAAGACAAAGGCTGATTTCTCTTCGACAGAATAAAAACAGACGGTCAAAATTCGTTTTTGCACTAGAATATCTTACTTTAAAATGATCGATTTACTATTTAAAGGTTACTAAAGCTGCCCTTTTGAAAGAAAAACGTGTTGTTGGACGATGTTTTAAAGCTGCCGTTTCGAAACAAAAATTTTAAATAACAGTCTTCTTATTTATACAATTGCAAGACTTTAACTAATGAAACTACTTTTAGCGTTAGCTGTTGACTAGTTGGGCGTGTTTTGATGGACGCATTGGTGTAAGCATCAGATTATACTAATACGTGTTAACATGCCCCGTTTGAGACGTCTTCCTTATTTGGAAGTAGAAACAGCAACAGCTGCTATAGCTTCTTAACTGATGTGTGGACAACTGATAAAGTGTGAGAACTTGGTATATAAAGCAAGTACCGATCTATTGGAGCCACAGTCAATCACTTCTTTTATTCAACATTAGAACCTCAGTCGTTAAGTTTGAAAGTGAAAATGTCGGACTCAGAAGAAGATCAAACCGCTTTGGTGTGCGACAACGGCTCAGGTTTGGTTAAGTCCGGTTTCGCCGGAGATGACGCACCTCGCGCCGTCTTCCCATCCATTGTTGGACGACCACGTCATCAGGTTTGTATTTTATTCACATCAATACATTTATTATTGTAACGAGTGAATATATTCTTGTAGGGAGTCATGGTCGGTATGGGCCAGAAGGACAGCTACGTTGGCGACGAAGCTCAAAGCAAGAGAGGCATCCTCACTCTCAAATACCCCATCGAACACGGTATCATCACTAACTGGGACGATATGGAAAAGATCTGGCACCACACCTTTTACAACGAGCTCCGAGTAGCACCAGAGGAACACCCAACTCTGCTAACCGAAGCCCCACTTAACCCCAAAGCGAACCGAGAAAAGATGACGCAGATCATGTTCGAAACGTTCAATGTTCCAGCGATGTACGTAGCAATCCAGGCCGTGCTTTCTCTCTACGCTTCTGGCCGTACCACAGGTAACTTGAATAATATTTGTTATTCCGTATCGGAAATCAAGATCTTAACGTAATTGCTTTAACAGGTATCGTTATGGATGCCGGTGACGGTGTTTCCCACAATGTTCCAATCTACGAGGGTTATGCGCTCCCTCACGCCATCGCCCGGTTGGATTTAGCTGGACGAGATCTTACTGATTACTTGATGAAGATTCTCACCGAGAGAGGATATTCTTTCGTCACAACTGGTAAGAATAGCTAATGAATCAATTAAACCGATGAGTTGATGACGTAATAACATTATATTTTAAACTTTAGCTGAACGCGAAATCGTTCGAGACATCAAAGAAAAACTTTGCTACGTTGCTCTTGATTTTGAGCAAGAAATGGCGACCGCTGCATCTTCTACGTCACTGGAAAAAAGTTATGAGCTTCCCGATGGTCAAGTCATCACGATCGGAAACGAGAGATTTAGATGTCCAGAAACGCTCTTCCAGCCTTCATTCATTGGTAAGCCAATCTTAAGCACAAAAATATTAGATGCCAATGCAATCAACTTCTCTCATCACAGGAATGGAATCCGCTGGAATCCACGAAACCACCTACAACTCCATCATGAAGTGCGACATCGACATCCGCAAGGATCTCTACGCCAACAACGTTCTCTCCGGAGGTACCACCATGTACCCTGGTATCGCCGACAGGATGCAGAAGGAGATCACTGCTCTTGCTCCCAGCACCATGAAGATCAAGATCATTGCTCCTCCTGAGAGGAAATACTCCGTATGGATCGGAGGCTCCATCCTCGCATCTTTATCCACCTTCCAGCAGATGTGGATCACCAAGCAAGAATACGACGAAGCCGGTCCATCCATCGTCCATAGAAAATGCTTTTAAATCTTTTTTATAAAAAATGTATAGTGTTTTCGCATTGTGTTTCATATTTAAAATAAATCTCTCGACACCACTTACTTCATGTTCAAGCCATTGATTCCGCCTAATTAAGCTAACGTGCCTTAAATATATGGCACAGGACATATGTACGGAATTTGTTATCCTGGTGTGTATCGAATAGACACTGGTCAGGTTTATAAAGCATGTATTTATTGGTATCATCGGCATCTTGAATTGTTAAATCGGTCTTGTTGCAGAGTTAATACACAATGTCAGGGTAAGCATTCGTCTGCAACTAACAAGGTAAAATTAATTTCTTAGTGTTACCGTCCCATTTTTCTTTTCTGGATCAAGGTGATGTTTAAAACATTGGCTAAACTTATGCCTGAAAAACAAGACAGTGTAGGCAGAGTGTTGGACAACACTATTTTAAAACCCCTTTTTGACTCTACGTTATATGTTTTTGCATGCGTAAACCGCTCCCCGGTTATATGTTCACTCTTAATGTTACTCATATAAAGTGTAAAATGTTTGTTTCTGGAAGCAGAAAGTAACTAATTTCCAGAGTAACTAATTCAAATTTAATATCCATGTTTTCTGATTGCAATATTTTTGTTGATATACACAAAAAAAACAATAAAACAAATTATAAATGCAAATTAAATATTAAGTATAGGTTTGGGGATTTGATTTGTATTGAAACTAACCTAAATAGTTATATGCTAAATCATATTGATTACACAATCGCTAAAACCTATAACGGTTAGACTAAGAACTAATAATATCGTCCACATAAAGGCTAAACATGCGGAAAAAATGTTTCTTTAGTTAAAAAAGAAATAATTCTATCACCGAAGAAGAAGTTTTTTTGGACGTAATTTGCTGCCTCGATTTTCAATTTACTCATTATCTCCTGTTTTCTAAAGCCCATAGTTAAAGCAAACTGGTAAACTTAAAAAAACGTAAATTGTCGATTATCCCAAAGTCGAATATCTATTGAAAAAGGTGACATTGGATGGCAATCAAATAGCAATCTGGTAATTGTACAATGTTTTTACCGATTGTATTCATGAACATCTTATCTTACGAAAAAGCTTTCTTTCATCCCATAAAAAAAACACATAAATGCGGGTTAGCAATGCAAGAAAAGCGAAGAGCATTGTGTTCATGGCTATGGTCCTTCGGTTTATGGTGATGAGTGATATTAATCTAAATGACGTATTCCACGCAGACTTCTATAATGAGATTTTTCTATTTTTTAGATATCTATTTGGAAAAAAATGTTTACATATATTTTGACTTTTAAAGATCATATCAAATAATTAATACCGCACTAACTGATGGTTATTCGACTTTTATAGCCGTCAAAGGCAAGACACGATAGAATGTTTGCACCAGATTTTGTATGTCATGTCCGTTTCACAAACATACTTGAAATTGTAACGGACAAAAAGTTATATATGATATATCATTTTTTTTAATTTGTCCAAAGCCTTTAGTATTGTATTACTTTTCATAATTATGACAAACTACTGACAAATATCGTTTGCCTGTCGTAAACATTTCGAAAGGTAGTAACGTTGTTTGTGACACGTGTTAAATGAAATTAATATTCTTTTTACTTAGGATACCACCTTGCGTGTTCAAACCAGGGGTTATCCTGGTATTCCCGATTTTGAAGTCCTCCGTTGCGATACAAGCATTTCGCTCTGTCCCGAGCACCATAGTAGAAAAAACCTGATTGTAATATTCGTCCTGCTTTTGCTTTTATTACACCTTTCCTGGGATGTAAATATGTTAGGAATACAAAAGTGAGCGTCACAAGGTACATTCGTTTAAAAGTTAAAGAAAGAGGCGACACCGCATGTGTAAATAACAATCGGCATGACACGACACAATAAATGACATCAAATCAGAAACAGGCCATCAAAGTAACCACGGGTGGGCGTTACAAAATTACGTCATACCCCATTTTTGGAAAATAATACAAGTAAAACGAATATCTGAAAACGACACAATCTTAATTCTTTCACAGTAAACATTTTTGAATTAAAACAAACAGTAAACATTTTAGAAAAAAAAACTTTTTTAACGAACATCATTTTGCCTTTTTACTCCTTTTTTTCTGATAATAATAATGCTGTGGTTTAATGAGTTAATGAAAATTATATTTAAACAATTGATTATTTTTTTTCCTAATATTCTGTAGTTGTTATGCGTAATCGGGCGAAGTCCATTTAATATTTATGAGAAAACAATTCCCCGCGTTGTTATGTCACAGATTCCCCCTATTTTTACGATCGCAAAGCGAATGACCAGTATGGAAAGCATGAATTATGCAAACAAAAGATTACCAACCAGACATCGAATTCCATTGGCGGGAGTTTCAAAAATGCCACATCAGGTTCCAAACGCAAAAATATACTTTTGTGACTTGCGATTAGTTTATACAAAAACAATTAAAAGTGGGTTTAATAATCATTTGATTACTATGATCTTTGACTATAGAATGGTAATAACATCTGGTCGTCTTGATCGAACAATATCCTATATACAGACCAGCCGGTTTTACCTCCAATGTTGGTTATCGCCTCAAGTGCTTGTGGTGCAATAAATCGATAGAATAACTTCCACATTTTTTCGAAGACGCGCTCTTCCCAATAACTAAATAAATTTGGCAGGGGTTTGTGCAATGCCTGTGGTTAATAGGATGTGCAGTCACAGAGTGCAGTCACATCCTATGGTGGGTATAAGGATAAGAATACGAAAGGCTAATTATGTTTAGTGAATGTAAAAACGCAAGGGTGTTATTACACGGGCAATTGACAGAGTATCTCGCAAATACACAAGGGGGCGTTCTCACACAGGTAGTTGGCAGGTTACCTCGCGGCCACCGTAGAGTTGTGGAAGCTTTTGCAGCCCGTTAAGACATAACGAAAATGGTAGATCTGTCAGTTTACTAAGTTTAGACAATGTCTGTGTAAGTTTAAACAATGAATGACTTACCCAGCGATACAACTGACTATAGCTACTCATGAATTGCGAACCTTAAACATTCGGCTAAAACGCGACGTACTAAGCCACCGAATAGTTATTCGGTCCGTCAACCAAAATTCTACTGAAACAAGAAGGACTGAAAAAAATGTTTTTTTTTGTAGCCACAAAGGTAACGGAGCACATTATGTGTTAGCTATTTGCTGTAATACAATTAATTATGTAAATTAATAATCTTTTAATGGAACTTTTTTAATTTTTTAAGTTTATACAAAATTTTTCTCTTTAGTATGATGCATTTTTTTTCTTTATGACGCTTGAAGTATGATATCATCATATTAATACAGTTTTCATAAACAAAAAAAAGTATACTTAATTAGGTTTAAATATTAACTATACTCTGGAGTTCCTATAAAAACTTACCTCACCACGCCAATCTATTTACTTCACAGAACTGCTTACACGTGCAGACCCGCCGACGGACTAAAGTCGACAAAAGTCTATTAGGTGTTTCTTAGTCTTTAAAAATAAAAATAAAATACGAAGGAGACTTTTAAATATGGCGAACCATACTGAAAGATTGGACAGACGAGACTCTGAGCAAATGTAAGTATTTCTACTAGCCTTTTTAGTATGTTTTTTGCCGGATCCACCGAAATGTGGTTGATTCGAAGCCAGGAGTTAACTATAATCATTTGTGTTCTTGCTCATTTGCAAGCAGTAAGCGGACGTTGCTTAAAGCTAGTTATGTCAAAGTTGTCATACAAGGAGTACAATGCTGTAATATTCAACATAAGGCATTAGTAACCTTACTCGGATTGTAAGCTTGAGGTTGATTGTGTTATATGGCCGTATAAATTAATTACTAGTTCGTAAATAAACATAAGTATCGTATCCTCTTTTGGTTTTGTTTGCCATAAACTTTATTAAACTACTTTGTACACACAATTGATTGTAATGCCGATCCGTGGCTTCAATGTTCAAAATTTATTGATGTTTCTGCTTATTTTCCAGGAGAGGTACAGAACTTGAATCTTTCTGCCTTTGTCCCGTTTCGCCGAACATGGCTAATTACTCGGATAGAATTCGAACATTTATCACTTGGCCACATGGTACTACCGAAGCAACAGCCGTAGAGTTGGCACAAGCAGGATTTTTCTACCTTGGGCATCGAGACAGGGTGAAATGTTTTTATTGCAACGGGGGACTTCAAAATTGGGAATACCAGGAAAATCCATGGTTTGAACACGCAAAGTGGTTTCCAAAGTAAGACAAATTATTTTGAGTAGAAGCTTAAAAATAACGTTCGAATAATGCTTATACAGCAGGCACAATTTTGAGCATTTAAATCCATTATTTTAAAACATATTTAAGGGGGCGTGGATTGGTTTGGCGAATCCCCCTAAATCCCGAATAGTGAATTTGCTGAACGACATATATTTTAACGAACGTTTAGACAAGAAGTACAAGACGCAATTGATTCGATGCTAAAACATTATGATTGTTAATCTGGTGTAAATTTATTTGCACGAATGTATCAAGAATACACTTATTTAACGAAACATGGATGGCAAGTTTGGTAGTGTATACCCATGTTCGGCTTGCAATATATATATATATACATTAGTGTGGTTAGGTAACCATAGATTCTTGTCTAAAAAGACTTTCAACAAATAGTATTTAATACCTGATTGACGCCATATTTTATTTCATTTAGTTCTGTCTATTACAGTTGCGAATTTGTTAATCATCGAAAGGGAAGAGAATTTGTACAACGAGTTTCCAACCAATTCCCGGAATTAAATCGACCAGAAATACAACGGCTATAGTGCAAACGGCGATTCATCGTGTCTTGCCTCCTTCGGGTAAACGGATCGAACAGCCAGCAATGGGCGCGGTGTCATTTGATAGAGGAATCTCACTATTGGCTTTGGTAAGGGAGTCAACAACATCTGAAAGGGTTGTGGGTCGAAATCACCTCATGTTTAGTCTGTATACTGTAATTATAAAGGTAGAAACGACTCAACAATGATATAAATTACACCGCAGTAGCTTCAATAACCCGATGGTAGGCATAAAGGAATTCGACAGTGCTGGTGTGATAACGGCTACTTTGTTTTCTTTTCATCTACAAAAATAAACATGCAAATTCACGTTCTTTCTATTTATCTTGCAGACGCTCGGGAACGTGGGTTGGTGGAAACCGCAGTCAAGTTTGGCTTCACGGAACACTTGGTGCGATACGTGGTTGAACGAAGTTGGCAAGAAAAAGGAACAGCACCTGATTCTCTCCTGGAAATCGTCATAGGTTGTCAGGAAATAGAGAATAATATCCAAGTCCAACCGAATGAATTTTGATGATACTTGTCATGCCTCTGTTTTGTACAAACCCTTTAAATTATCTTATTCATTGCACCTGTCAATATTTTACCGCTTCTATCGGTTTTAAACTTTGACAATCGTCACTTGTAGCGGTACTGATATGCGGGTTTTATCTGCTGGCAGATAGACACCCTGCTTGATGCGGCATATTATATTCATGCTGTACTTGCTGAGAATGCGCTCTCAATCTTATAAAAGCAACGAGGCGTTTAGAGATTTTATTGTTGTTTGCAAGTTTTGGTTAGGCTAAAATTCACGTGTTGACGATGTATATGTATATATTGGCAGTGATATATTTAGTTTTCAGCGAGTGCAGTGTATTGTGGCACTAATAGAAGTTCTTTCCACGGAAATAGCATACATTAGCATTGTAGACCGGGGAATATTGGAGATGTTTATACTAGCCATTGTGTCAGTAGTACGTTTAATTCGTAAATATTTAAAGTACTACATTTTTGTAAGCCATTAGAGTCGACTAAACGAATTTAGCTATTTCCAATTTCCAGAACGTTTTAATCACAACCATCTGTTTACACCCACTCTTAGCGAAATTTTCCTAAATAACTCCTCTTGTTAAATAACTCCTCTTGCAATGTTATCTTGATGCGTGATTTCGGTGCGTACGTTGATTAGTAGGCTAATTACCTGTCGCCTTATCTGTATACTTCCCGCTAAAACCGTTAGACTTTACCGCCCATTTGCTTTTATATGTGACCACTGCATTGTGTTTTGGTTGACTTGTGATTTTATGCTGCTTACGTTAATACAAGCATTTTATATATTTTGATGAGAGCTGCTGACTACAGGTTATCAAGACCCTGCCCAAAAGTGTAACAACTGGAGACCACAGAGGACCTGTAGTGCAGCAGCGAAGTTTTATTTTTTATTGAAGTATCATTTGAAAGATGAATTTTGTTTACCGACCGCCGAAATACGTATTGGGAGAGGATTTTAATTCATTTTTATGGTCGTTTGAAGGCTTCTGTAATAGTGTTGCTGCCACCGAAGCAGCGAGACGATATGGCTTTTTGTCCAGCCTCCCGGACGAAACAAAGTTTGAAATGGAAGATACCGAAGCACCATTGTACAAATGCACGTACGATCAATTGAAAGAACGAGCAACCGCTGTCATATGCTCGACTGCAAGAACTAAAAATGCTCGGCAGAAACTGTTCCAACGAACACAAGCCACCGGTGAATCCAACCGAAGTTTTATAACAGCGATTTTTAACCTGGGGAAAATGGCCTATCCAAACAAAACTGACATTACGATACAGAACGAGGTAATGTTTTATGTGTTTACCAATGGTCTTAGAAATCGACCTCAAGCGGATAGAATTTTGCGGGAACACCCCGGCCCAGCGACCCCAAAATTTTTGGATGCCGCTAAGTATCTGCTTTCCCTTGAGGGTATTCTTCAACCACAACCTACGGTAGCTGCGTTTCAAAATGAGCGATATAAGATCAAAATCGATGAAATTGGACAACTGAAAACTATGATAAAAGAGTTGCAAAAGGACATTCAGCAAATAAAAAAATCGAGAAATAGCAACGATGAGGGTGAACAGTTTGGTCAACAACAATTTGGCCAGCGAAAACAAGGATTATGCTACCGCTGCGGAAGACCTGGCCATATAAGTCGGTACTGTCAGGTTAAAATGAACCAGCGAAATCACCACAACATGCCAACTATGCGCCCCGACAGGATTTTTTTTACAAGATGCTGCTGTGTTGTCGACTATGAATCAATGACTCTGTCATCTGGAGGTGGCGCGGTGCCTTTAACTACGAAACCAGAAGTCTCACCGCCATGTTTCGAGAACTCAAATTCCTTGTACAACGACACAATGTTTCAAGTTGGCGAGGTTGTCATGTTACGCGATATAGTTCTAAGAGAACAAGAAAAAAAGAAATTTCATTATCGTTTTAGCGGCCCTTTTCAAATTGTTAAAGCGATACCTCCAGTAAATTACGAAATTATGGACAAACACGGAAAAACACAAACAGTTCATTTTAACCGTTTGAAGAAAAGTCATAGTGACTTTAGCAGAGAAGAAATCGAAGCGGAAAGATGCGACGAACATTTTTTTAATAATATGCCAGCAGGAGCATATGTATGCCAATACGCACAAAACACCCCCTCACAAACCGTGAACACGAACGAGCGACCTCAACGCGCAAGACAAAGACCGACGTATTTTCCGGACGTTGAGCGACGATAAGCACTATTCATGTTTGTATTGTGTATTTACTTCTTTGTCACTTCTGCACTTATTATATAGCACTTAAATTTTTTCACCGTTTTTTTATCACTGCGTTCAGTATTTGAGGTAATCATTCAATACTCACATGATTTTATTTTGTTTGTGCTGAAGTTTAAAAGTGTGCATTTTATCTTTTTCATTTTAAATATTTTACGTTTACAATTAGTTTTTGGTTTAACTACACTTTTGTTGTTGTATGTTATCTTGATGCGTGATTTCGGTGCGTACGTTGATTAGTAGGCTAATTACCTGTCGCCTTATCTGTATACTTCCCGCTAAAACCAATAGACTTTACCGCCCATTTGCTTTTATATGTGACCACTGCATTGTGTTTTGGTTGACTTGTGATTTTATGCTGCTTACGTTAATACAAGCATTTTATATATTTTGATGAGAGCTGCTGACTACAAGTTATCTAGACCCTGCCCAAAAGTGTAACACTCTTAAACGCACAATTTGTAATGGTCGCTCGTCATGAATTGTTACACGACTTTATACTGAAAGGTGTCGTATAATGGTTTAGTATACATCTGGCATGTTTACTGTCATGATTTAGATGTGTTAATACTTTGATAAAAATCCAAAGGAAAATGGTTCGCCGGATTTAAACTAGCGTTAAAATGAAAGCATAGGATAGGATATTCATGTGTATCGCCGTAAATGGGAAAACACAAGGTGGTTAACAAAAGAACATTCGTCAGATTCTTCTCCTCAGGTTGCCGAAGATATTATAGTGTGCTGTAGGAGTATAGGAGGCGTTCAACTAATTATTCTTCCTATCTCTCCAATGCAAACTGACCTCACAAAAACGGCTGTCACTCAAAATCCAGACATAGGAAGTCTTAGATTTTGTCACAATTTAAAATTAAAGCTTGAATCTGACCCCTAAACTCAAAACCGCACACAATTTTGTTTAAAAATTTTGAGCTCATACTCCTTCGTACATCGGCAACTTTTTCCCAACAAAACAGCTAGCAGATGCACAATCAACATCTTTATTTCACAAAGCACTGATCCACGATTACAAAACTTTACAGCTAAACGAGAACACCGGCGCGTAGCCTAAGGCCGGGTTCACACCAAAACGACAAAAACGTTTTTGTCGTGTCGTACCGACGTTTCTCAAATAGAACGCATAGTCCCTTATGCGGCGATTCACACCAGTCCGATTTTGACGCAAACGACACGTTTTCTGTCGTACGACAAAAAAACATGTTTTTCAGGAATAGAGCATGCGCTATTTTCTTGCGACATGTTTTTTTGTCGGACGAGTTTAATATCGTGAAATATCAGCATATACAATTGTTTTATTGCTAATATGCAGTACAGATACCTTTAATATGGTTATAAATGTGTTTTAAAGTAAATAGACTAGTTTTAATTATATTAGATAGTTTAGGTTGAAGTAAATAGGGACGAAAGTGCACAGCAATTAGGCCAAGACAGATATATTTAGTTTAAAATCATTATCTTAGACTGTTGTGATTAAATAGCCTATCAAATAATGCATAGCACTGGTTTAACATCTCAGGTAAGCCTGTTGTGTAGCCTAAACTAAACAAAACCAGTACCGGTACTTTTGAACTCACATTAATTTTCCTGATAGGTACTGGTTAAATTCTTAAATATATATTTAGCATGTGGAATTATTATGGATGGAAGCAAAATTCAACTACAAATTCAAGAATTTAATGTTAAGTCGGCAAATATAAGCCTAATATGTCCAGTTTTGCATACCGGTATATGAATTGAGTTGTACAAGAGTTAACTTGGAATATTATTTGTCAAGTTTTAAATGAGACTGGTAAGTAAATAGATTATATTCTATATATGATTCTACTCTCTTGTAAATATTTTGTGATGATACCATTTCATCGGTACCGATAGGCTTAACAAATAGTTTTTACCCATTGCCAAACTACCTGTTACAAGTTGGATGTTAATTCTAACATTTAGCAAAACTTAAGCAAAACTTTTGTTAACCCCTTTTATATATAAGGATGTTTTATTGCATTGATTGGTAAAATGCAGTTTTGTATCTAGTCTAGGCAATTATATATAATCAATTCCATAATTCTGTACACTTATTTTTTGGTCTTGTAATTAACAATTTGAAAACAATGACAAGTGGATTATGTATATTAAATGTTGAATAACACCGGTATATATTTGTGTTTACAGCATGACTTGGCCAGTTCCAGTGATTCAAGCTAATCATCGGACAACACTGATACAGATATGGAAATCCTTTGCAATGAAACAGTCTGTTTTACTTCTTCAAATTACTGCCGGTAACTGAAAAGTACATACCAGAGTCTACAGAACAATGAAGTGCCCCAAAATAACAGAGAAAAAAGAAACCAGCTTATAATGCACACAAATAACCAAGGCAATGCTTCACTTTTTAAAATGTTGTAGTAACTTTTAAAATTATTGCAAGCATCCCGATAAACATTTTATTTTTAAACTGGATAAGTACCGTATCACTATTTAACTAATTTACATTCCTGTATCCATTTTGTGCTGTGTAGTAAATTGTTGATGTTAATAGAGTTATTTCCATTGTATTTATCATGTTCATTGCTCTGTCTACAACACTTTCCATATTGCTTGTTTATATGGATGATATGAACTGTGAGCAAAAACAAATGTCATTGTTTTATTTGTACAGATGAAACCAATACATTTACCCTACATGTATTTATTCAAGTTACTGTTTTTTTGTTGTCAAAGTGCAAAATATTGGCACCACTTTAAATTACTATGCCACACTTCTTAGGTTGGTTCTGGTATAAAACTTGGCAGAAGAACAACCAAAATAACCTATGACACCTGTAGTAGAGTTTTGGCAGGCATGTAGTGTACCAATGTTAAGGTCAAGAGTGTTTGATGTTAAGGATTTAAGGTTGTAATACTGATCTATAGAAGTATGTTTCTCTCTATAATTGGCTTCAGTCTATAAGTAATTCAGGAAAAAGTTAGGTTGTCATACTTCAAAAATGTGATTTTTTAAGGTTCTGATAGCATGTTTAGTTTATCAAATATAGGATTTATCTAAGTTAATTGGTGTCCTATGACGATATTACTCTGAATACCAATTAAAAATTATGATGTCTTCACCTTTATTTTCATATAAAATTCTAGTTATAAGTGTTTGTCCATACTCCAGCATACCGTCGGACCGAAACACGTTTTGATGGTGTGAATCGACCAAAACAAAAAACGAAAAACACGCTTACGACAAAAACGTTTTTGTCGGACGTACGACAAAATGTCGTTCTGGTGTGAATCCAGCCTTACAAACATTGGGAAATCACCACCTTGTTACTCAGCAAAACACTCGTTTAAAACACTGACTCATAGAAGGTACCACTCGTCACATTATGCCGTTCATAGAGGTCTTAATTGGTTATACGCCATCTATATAGGATTGAAACGTTTTTAAATGATTGAGCGGTTTAAGATAAAAACATTCGGGTTTAAGCGATGTTCTCTAATAAGTGCCCTGCCCAAGGACACAACCGACTGAGGCAGCGGCAAGTTTTTTTTCTTTTGCCTTTTGACAGAAATCTGACGATAAGGCCAATTAAACTATGCGGCCGGACAACGGTGAAAGGTAAAGATAAAATGCAAATATAGTAATAAACAAATAAAAGAATGATAGTAGTTGGGTATTATAAAGCTAGGTGTTGTCAATCAAATTTGATTTGTTTGAGGGAGATGGTCAAAATTATCCGAAAGGTAATTCTTTATAGCTTTTATATTATTATTGTATAATTAGATGTGTTATATTTCGTCAGTATCACATAACATAATTTAATTTAAATATAGATTCATGTTCAAATCACAATGCCCTGGTTACAATGTTGTGGGATATTTGACAACGGCTTATGCGTTCTAATAATAAAAAAAAAACTAGGTCATACATAGGACCGTTTAGACTAGGCCTACATCGAAAGCGAAGTTTACCTGAAGTCACCCGCTATCACGTACCCAACATCATTCATGCGAGTTAACCTCGTATTAGAAAGCACCATTCAAATCCCGTTACAAGCTTTCATGGGTGTATTAAATGGCTTAGTAGTGAATCTCAGGTTTTGTTAAGCATTTTCATTATTTTCACGGTTATTTTCAGTTATAGAAACACAAGAACTAAAACAATTTTTTGTTAATCATCGAAAGGGAAGAGAATTTGTACAACGAGTTTCCAACCAATTCCCGGCCAGAAATACAAGGGCTGGTGCAAACGGCGATTCATCGTGTCTTGCCTCCATCGGGTAAACGGCTCGAACAACCAGCAATGGGCGCGGTGTCATTTGATGAGAGGAATCTCACGATTGGCTTTGGTAGGGGTTCAACGACATCTGAAACGTTGTGGGTGGAAATCACTTCGTGTGTAGTCTGTATACTGTAATTGTATAGGTAGAAACGACTCAACCATGCTATAAATTACACCGCAGTAGCTTTAATAACTTGTTTTGTAGCCACAAAGGTAACGGAGCACATTGTATGTTAACTATTTGCTGTAAGTCGTTTAATTATGTATATTAATATTTTTTTTAATTGAACTTTTTTTAGTTTTTCAACTTACATTTTTTTCTTTTTAGTGTGCGATTTTTATGACGCTTAAAGTATGATATCATCATTATTGATACAGTTTTCATAAACAAAAAAGCGTAAACTTAACAAGGTTTAAATATTAACTAGAGAGTGTCAACCACGTGTTTAACCACCACTATTTGTAAAACACATGTTGTATACCCTAGCCTATATTCATGCTACAGGGTCCCTAACCACAATTTGCCTTTTAAACACTGAGTATGTAGTTTTTGTTTCTGCAAGCATAAACGCATGGGTCCCAAAGTTATCAAACCAAACTTCTTCTCCAGGTGTAGGTAAAAAAAAGAACAATCGTGTTAGAAATACGAACATTTCACCAAAAATTTTTTAAATTAAAGCTTCTTTTCAAGCGCTGTAGTGAAATGAAGCTAAATTCCTAAAACAGCCCGATTTAGTTTTTGATGGCTTCGGGGAATTTCCCATGGGCTTAGTACATAAGTTTCTGTTTTTACATATGTGGGTCATGTTATCTAACAATTCTTAAAGTTTTAATTCAATTTGACGAATCCTTGTTGAAGATGTCAGTGCAATGTTGCATGCTTGTCACAATCATGAGTCAGGAACATATCTTCGTTTTTAAGGGAGTTACCATAGGTAAATGTTTTCTTTCTTTTAATTGACATAGGGTGGCTAACGATCCAGCATCCCACTAAATCTGATCAAAATTAGAGCAGCCGTTCAAACGCTATGGCCCGAAAAGCTATTTTTTTAGAAAAATAACCGTTTTGGATTTTAACGTCTCAGGGGAATTCCCCTAGATTTATCACCCACAATTTGTTTACTGCGTATTTAGACCATGTTGTCTAACAAATGACCAAGTTTTGTTACTATTCTATTATTTCTTTGGTAGATGTCAGGGCATTATGCCATGCCTGTCACAATCATAATTTGAGAACAAAATGTTTTTTAGGGTATTTTCCTAAATAATTTTTTTTTAATTTTTTCTAATTGTTAAATTAGTAGGTAAAGCACTTACATTCCACGAAATCTGAATCAGATTGAAGCAGCCGTTCAAGCGCCATGCCCAAAAAAGCTCATTTTTTTAGAAAAAATACCGTTTTGGTGTTTAACGCCCCCGGGGAATTCCCCTGGATTTATCCCCCAAACTTTTGGTTCTGTTCATCTAGACCATGTTGTGTAACAAATACCAAAGTTTAATTGCGATTTTATTTTTCCTTCCGGTAGATGTCGGGGCGACATGGCGTGCTTGTCACAATCATGATTTGAAAACAAAATGTTATTTTTAGGGTATTTCCCTAGGTAATTTTTTTATTTCTTCCAAGTGTTAAATCAGTTACTAATGCACTTACATTTCACCAAATCTGATTCAAATTGGAGCTGTCGTTTAAGCGCTATGCCCAAAAAAGCTAGTTTTTCAAAAAAAAATACCGTTTCGGTTTTTAACGTCCCAGGGGAATTCCCCTGGTTTTATCTCCCAAAATTTTGGTTTCTGCTCATCTAAACCATGTTGTCTAACAAATGGCAAAGTCTCATTACGATTCCATTTTTCCTTCTGGTAGATGTCGGGGCGACATGCCATGCCTGTCAAGCGTTTGACGAAAAAAAAGAAAAAAAAAAAAAAAAAAAAAAGAAAAAAAAAAAACGGACAAAAACAATATGTGTCCCAATTTTTCAAATGGGACCCATAACTATACTGGAAAGTTCCCATATAAACACCACGCCAATCTATTTACTTCACAGAACCGCTTACACGTGCAGACCGTCGACGGACTAAAGTCGGCAAAAGTCTATTAGGTGTTGCTTTGTCTTTGAGGAAAATAGATAAAATACGAAGCAGACTTTTAAATATGGCTAACCATACTGAAAGATTGGACAGACGAGACGCTGAGCAAATGTAAGTATTTCTACTAGCCATTTTAGTATGTTTTTGCCGGATCCACCGAAATGTGGTTGATTCGAAGCCATAAGTTAACTATAATCATTTGTGTTCTTGCTCATTTGCAAGTAGTTAGCGGACGTTGCTTAAAGCTAGTTATGTCAAAGTTGTCATACAAGGAGTACAATGCTGTAATATTCAACATAAGGCATTAGTAACCTTACTCGGATTGTAAGCTTGAGGTTGATTGTGTTATATGACCGTATAAATTGATTACTAGTTCGGAAATAACATAAGTATCGTATCCTCTTTTGGTTTTGTTTGCCATAAACTTTATTAAACTACTTTGTACACACAATTGATTGTTATGCCGATCCGTGGCTTCAATGTTCAAAATTTATTGATGTTTCTGCTTATTTTCCAGGAGAGGTACAGAACCTGAATCTCCCTGCCTTTATCCCGTTTCGCCGAACATGGCTAATTTCTCGGATAGAATTCGAACATTTATCACTTGGCCACATGGAACTACCACAGCAACATCAGTAGAGTTGGCACAAGCAGGATTTTTCTACCTTGGGCATCGAGACAGGGTGAAATGTTTTTATTGCAACGGGGGACTTCAAAATTGGGAATACCAGGAAAATCCATGGTTCGAACACGCAAAGTGGTTTCCAAAGTAAGACAAATTATTTTCAGTAGAAGCTTAAAAATAACGTTCAATTAATTCTTATACAGACACAATTTTGAGCATTTAAATCCATTATTTTAAAACACATTTAAGGGGGCGTGGATTGGTTTGGCGAATCCCCCTAAATCCCGAATAGTGAATTTGCTGAACGACATATATTTTAACGAACGTTTAGACAAGAAGTACAAGACGCAATTGATTCGATGCTCAAACATTATGATTGTTAATCTGGTGTAAATTTATGTGCACGAATGTATCAAGAATACACTTATTTAACGAAACATGGATGGCAAGTTTGGTAGTGTATACCCATGTTCGGCTTGCAAAATATATATATATACATTAGTGTGGTTAGGTAACCATAGATTCTTGTCTAAAAAGACTTTCAACAAATAGTATTTAATACCTGATTGACGCCATATTTTATTTCATTTAGTTCTGTCTATTACAGTTGCGAATTTGTTAATCATCGAAAGGGAAGAGAATTTGTACAACGAGTTTCCAACCAATTCCCGGAATTAAATCGACCAGAAATACAACGGCTAGTGCAAACGGCGATTCATCGTGTCTTGCCTCCTTCGGGTAAACGGATCGAACAGCCAGCAATGGGCGCGGTGTCATTTGTTGAGAGGAATCTCACTATTGGCTTTGGTAAGGGAGTCAACAACATCTGAAAGGTTGTGGGTCGAAATCACCTCATGTTTAGTCTGTATACTGTAATTATAAAGGTAGAAACGACTCAACAATGATATAAATTACACCGCAGTAGCTTCAATAACCCGATGGTAGGCATAAAGGAATTCGACAGTGCTGGTGTGATAACGGCTACTTTGTTTTCTTTTCATCTACAAAAATAAACATGCAAATTCACGTTCTTTCTATTTATCTTGCAGACGCTCGGGAACGTGGGTTGGTGGAAACCGCAGTCAAGTTTGGCTTCACGGAACACTTGGTGCGATACGTGGTTGAACGAAGTTGGCAAGAAAAAGGAACAGCACCTGATTCTCTCCTGGAAATCGTCATAGGTTGTCAGGAAATAGAGAATAATATCCAAGTCCAACCGAATGAATTTTGATGATACTTGTCATGCCTCTGTTTTGTACAAACCCTTTAAATTATCTTATTCATTGCACCTGTCAATATTTTACCGCTTCTATCGGTTTTAAACTTTGACAATCGTCACTTGTAGCGGTACTGATATGCGGGTTTTATCTGCTGGCAGATAGGCACCCTGCTTGATGCGGCATATTATATTCATGCTATACTTGCTGAGAATGCGCTCTCAATCTTATAAAAGCAACGAGGCGTTTAGAGATTTTATTGTTGTTTGCAAGTTTTGGTTATAGGCTAAAATTCACGTGTTGACGATGTATATGTATATATTGGCAGTGATATATTTAGTTTTCAGCGAGTGCAGTGTATTGTGGCACTAATAGAAGTTCTTTCCACGGAAATATCATACATAAGCATTGTATACCGGGGAATATTAGAGATGTTTATATCTGCCATTGTGTCAGTAGTACGTTTAATTCGTAAATATTAGAAGTACTACATTTTTGTAAGCCATTAGAGTATACTAAACGAATTTAGCTATTTCCAATTTCCAGAACGTTTAATCACAACCTCTAGATCTGTTTACCCCCACTCTTAGCAAAATTTCCCAAAATAACTCGATCCCCATAAACGCAAAATTTGCAATGGTTGCTCGTCATGAATTGCTACACGCCTTTATACTGAAAGGTGTCGTACAATGGTTTTGTATACATCTGGCATGTTCACTGTCATAATTTAGATGTGTAAATATTTTGATAAAAATCCAAAGGGAAGTGGCTCGCCCGGTTTTAACTAGAGGTGGAAGCATCGGGTAGGATGGGCCTATTCATGTGTATCGCCGTGAATGCGAGACAAAAGGGGGTTAACACAATAACATTCGTCAGATTCTTCTCGTCTGGTTGCCGAAGATATCGTAATGTTTTGTAGGACTTTAGGATTGAGACGTTTCTACATCATTAAGCAGTTTAAGCTAATAAATAATCTATTGGGTTTAAGCGATGTTCGCTAATAAGTGCCCTGCCCAAGAACACAACCGACTGAACCAGCGGTAAGGTTTTTTTTGCCTTTCGACTGAAATCTGACGCTTAGGCTAATTAAACTATGCGGCCGGACAACCGTGACAGATTTGCGTCATAATTAGTGCAATGTAAACAGGTAAAGATAAAATGCAAATATAGTAATAAATAAAATAATTATAGTATATATTTGGGTACTATAAAGCTAGGTGGTGCCAATCAAAATTGATTTGTTTGAGGGAGATGGTCAAAATTATCCGAAAGGTAATTCTTTATAGCTTTTATATATTTATTGAATAATTAGATGTGTTATATTTCGTCAGTATCACATGGTTTAATTTAAATATAGATTCATGTTCAAATCACAATGCCCTGGTTACAATGTTGTGGGATATTTGACAACGGCTTATGCGTTCAAATAATAAAAAAAAAACTAGGTCATACATAGGACCGTTTAGACTACATCGAAAGCGCAGTTTACCTGAAGTCACCCGCTAACACGCACCCAACATCATTCATGCGAGTTAGCCTCGTATCAGAATGCACCATTCAAATCCCGTTGCAAGCTTTCCTGGCTGTATTGAATGGCTAAGTAGTGAATCTCAGGTTTTGTTAAGCATTTTCATTATTTTCACGGTTATTTTCAGTTAGAGAAACACAAGAACAAAAAAAATTATATAGGTTCCCCCGAGGCATGGTAGAAACTTATTGCCCAACAATCAGTTTGCCTACCGTTTCAAACATTCGTTAATTCTCTTTCCCAGTGATACAATTAACTAACCAGCGACCAGGCGATCGACATTAAATGTCGTTAAAGATGGATATGGGGCGACCGTACCTTTTCTTGTTCGTATTAAAATTCTCTAGAGATTTATGTTGGAACCTAGGGACTCTTTTATATGTGCCTGGGTGTTTAATAATGTAATTATATTTGCAGTTTGTTTTTTATTATCGGGGCCTTTGCAGGATAAATGGGTTTATTCCAATCGGTTTCTTGATCGGTTGCAAATGTTAAAAAGGTCAGTTGGCAATGCGAAAATTTTCAAAAAATAATTTAATAAAGACTTCTTATTAACCAAATAACTGGCGACCATGCATATGGGAAATTTGTAAGTTAACCGTTAAAAAATATAGTCTCGTAAAGCCATGACAAGGTCGTGTGCTGGGTGACGCAAGCACGTTTATCAAGTATAATAATAACTAGTGGAATCTCGTCTGCTGTGGTGTGTCGTAAGCATTTATTGTGAACAACAACAGCAAAGGTGGTATTGGTGAATTGCACGTGCAAAAGAATCATTCTTCTTCGATAAAATTAATAATACAGTCGTGCTGGCCACGAGGCGAAAGCTACGACCGGAACGTTTGGCGGTGAGGTAAACACAGTGGAAATAAAAACAGATTGGTGGTAAAATACACAGCAAGCGTCCGCACTGTCCTGGACAATGATATGTTGCAATAAAACCTTATACATCTTCGGAGATTATCATTTTATGTTTCTCCATAGTTTATACACTTATAATACAGCAAAAATGGAAACGCCAGCTTCTTGAATGGTTAACCAATTCAATAAGAAAGCAACGTGTGCAAATACAGGAAATGAAAATAGCGATTTAAAACGACCCGTAATCTTAAAATACGAAGCTGCTTTCCCGAGGGTTGGTACGGCGGAAGGGCGTCAACTTGCCCGCCACGCTGCTGAAGAAACTGGGCTTGTCGGACGCGAAGCTGTTTTGCTTGGTGGAGTAATCCTGCAGTTCCTGCGCCATCTTCATTCGGTTGCGGTACGACGGCGCTAACCTATGGGACCCGGATTCTGGAGAAGACAATTCGTTGTTAATATCAATACAAGCCTCTGCTTAAAAATCATGGCGAAACAGAGATGAACGTGTGTTGCGGTAAAAACAAAGGTGATATGTTGCTCGAGCGTTTTGTAACTATAGTTGTTATTTATTATTGTTATCAAGTTTATTTAATAACCCTTCTTTCACCGAGAAGCATGTTAAAATCTAAACATTACAGATTTACGACTGAAAAAAAATGTTCTGTGTAGCCACAAAGGTAACGGGGCACATTGTGTGGTAGCTATTTGCTGTAATACAATTAATTATGTAAATTAATAATCTTTTAATGGAACTTTTTTAATTTTTTAAGTTTATACAAAATTTTTCTCTTTAGTATGATGCATTTTTTTTTTCTTTATGACGCTTGAAGTATGATATCATCATATTCATACAGTTTTCATAAACAAAAAAAAGTAAACTCAACAAGGTTTAAATATTAACTATACCGGGAAGTTCCTATAAAAACTTCACGTCAATCTATTTACTTCACAGAACTGCTTACCCTGCGAACACGCCTACGGACTAAAGTCGACAAAAGTCTATTAGGTGTTGCTTAGTCTTTGAGGAAATATATAAAATAAAAAGCAGACTTTTAAATATGGCGAACCATACTAAAAGATTGGACAGACGAGATGCTGAGCAAATGTAATTTGTTTATACTAGCCTTTTTAGTATGTTTTTTTGCCGGATTTTGGTTGATTCGAAGCCAGGAGCTAACTAACCACGTGTGTTCTTGATCATTTGCAAGCAGTTAGCAGACGATGCTTAATGCTAGTTATATGTTGTATTAAATAAAACCATCTGTCAAAGTTTTATACAAGGAGTACAATGCTGTAATACTCAACATAAGGCATTATAGTAACGTTAACCAGATTTTTAAGCTTGAGGTTGATTGTGTTATATGACCCTATAAATTGATTTCTAGGTCGGAAATAAACATAAGTATCGTGTCCTCTTTTTGTTTTATTTGTCATAAACTTTATTATATTGCCTTGTACACACAATTGATGGTAAAGCTGATCAGTGACATCGATGGCCAAAATTCATAAATGTTTTTGCTTATTTTCCAGGAGAGAGAACCTTAACGTTCCTGCCCTTATCCCGTTTCGACAAACATGATCAATTTCTCAGATAGAATTCGAACATTTATCACTTGGCCACATGGAACTACCGAAGCAACATCGGTAGAGTTGGCTCAAGCAGGTTTTTTCTACCTTGGGCATCGAGACAGGGTGAAATGTTTTTATTGCAACGGTGGGCTTCAAAATTGGGAATACGACGACGACCCATGGTTTGAACACGCAAAGTGGTTTCCAAAGTAAGAACATATATATTATTGGGTAGAAGCTTGAAAATAATATACGAATGCTCATTATAGGCACATGTCCGAGCATTTAAATCCATTTATTGTAAAACATAATTAAGGGGGGGGGGGATTGTTTTGGCGAATCCCCCTAAATCCCACATACTGAATTGGCCGAACGATTTTTTAACGAACGTTTAGACAAAAAATACTAGACACAGTTGATTTAATGCTGAAACCTTATGATTGTTATTTAATCTGGTGAAAATTTATGTGCATGAATGTGTCAAGAATACACTTATTTAACGGAACAATAATTTAACGGAAAATTAAATGGATGGCACGTTTGGTTATGTAACCATCAGTTTCTGCTAGCAAAATATGTATATACATTAGTGTAGTATACAATACATGTTTTTAAGAAATAGTGATTGACATACGTGATTGACAAAATATTATATTTCATTTGGTTCTGTGTATTGCAGTTGCGAATTTGTTAATCATCGAAAGGGAAGAGAATTTGTACAACGAGTTTCCAACCAATTCCCGGAATTAAATCGACCAGAAATACAAGGGCTGCTACAAACGGCGATTCATCGTGTCTTGCCTCCATCGGGTAAACGGATCGAACAGCCAGCAATGGGCGCAGTGTCATTTGATGAGAGGAATCTCACGATTGGCTTTGGTAAGGGGTTCAGCGACATCTGAAATGTTGTGGGTAAAAATCACCTCATGTTTAGTCTGTATACTATAATTGTATAGGTAGAAAGGACTCAACCATGCTATAAATTACACCGCAGTAGCTTTAATAACCTGATGGTGGGTGCTTCAATAACCTGAAGGATTTGGACAGTGCTCTACTGTGTTTCTCTTTCATTAACAATCAACGTTCTCTTTATTTATCTTGCAGACGCTCGGGAACATAAGTTGGTGGAAACCGCGGTCAAGTTTGGCTTTACGGAACACTTGGTGCGATACGTGGTTGAACGAAGTTGGCAAGAAAGAGGAACAACACCTGATTCTCTCCTGGAAATCGTCATAGGTTGTCAGGAAATAGAGAATAATATCCAAGTCCAACCGAATGAATTTTGATGATGAATTTACATATATATATATATATTATATATATATATACATTGAGGTTTCAAAGGATTATTGTGTATTTTTAAACATATATACTTGTCATGCCTCTGTTTTGTACAAACCCCTTAGATTATTTTATTCGTTGCATCTGTCAATATTTAACCGTTTCTATCGGTTTTAAACTTTGACAATCGTCGATAGCCTATAATGATATGCGGGTTTTATCTGCTTGCAGATAGATGTCCTGCTTGATGCGGCATATTATATTCATGCTGTACTTGCTGAGAATGCGCTCTCAATCTTATAAAAGCAACCAGGCGTTCAGAGATTTTATTGTTGTTTGCAAGTTTTGGTTAGGCTAAAATTCACGTGTTGACGATGTATATATGTGTATATTGGCAGTGATATATTTAGTGCTCAGCGAGTGCAGTGTATTGTGGCACTAATAGAAGTTCTTTCCACGGAAATAGCATTGTAGACCGGGGAATACTGAAGATGCCATTGTGTCAGTAGTGTGTTTAATTCGTAAATATTAGAAATACTACATTTTTGTAAGCCATTAGAGTATACTAAACGAATTTAGCTATTTCCAATTTCCAGAACGTTTAATCACAACCTCTAGATCTGTTTACACCCATTCTTAGCGAAATTTCCCAAAATAACTCCCCATAAACGCAAAATTTGCAATGGTTGCCCGTCATGAATTGCTACACGTCTTTATACTGGAAGGTGTCGTACAATGGTTTTAAACATCTGGCATGTTTACTGTCATAATTTAGATGTGTTAATATTTTGATAAAAATCCAAAGGAAAATGGCTCGCCGGATTTTAACTAGAGGTGGAAGCATAGGGTAGGATATTCATGTGTATCGCCGTAAATGCGAGACAAAAGGGGGTTAACACAATAACATTCGTCAGATTCTTCTCGTCTGGTTGCCGAAGATATCGTAATGTTTTGTAGGACTTTAGGATTGAGACGTTTCTACATCATTAAGCAGTTTAAGCTAAAAAATAATCTATTGGGTTTAAGCGATGTTCGCTAATAAGTGCCCTGCCCAAGGACACAACCGACTGAGCCAGCGGCAAGTTTTTTGTTTTTTTGCCTTTCGACTGAAATCTGATGGTTAGGCCAATTAAACTATGCGGCCGGACAACCGTGACAGATTTGCGTCATAATTAGTGCAATGTAAACAGGTAAAGATAAAATGCAAATATAGTAATAAATAAATAAAATAATGATAACACTTTGGTGTTATAAAAAAGGTGGTGCCAATCAAAATTGATTTGTTTGAGGGAGATGGTCAAAATTATACGAAAGGCAATTCTTTACAGCTTTTATATATTTATTGAATAATTAGATTTATTATATTTCGTCAATATCACATGGTTTAATTTAAATATAGTTTCATGTTTAAATCCCAATGCCCTGGTAACAATATTGTGGGATATTCTACAAAGGCATATGTGTTCAAATAATAAAAAAACTAGGTCATACATAGGACCGTTTAGACTACATCGAAAGCGAAGTTTACCTGAAGTCACCCGCTAACACGCACCCAACATCATTCATGCGAGTTAGCCTCGTATCAGAATGCACCATTCAAAACCCGTTGCAAGCTTTCCTGGGTGTATTGAATGGCTAAGTAGTGAATCTCAGGTTTTGTTAAACATTTTCATTATTTTCACGGTTATTTTCTGTTAGAGAAACACAAGAACAAAAAAAATTATATAGGTTCCGCCGAGGCATGGTAGAAATTTATTGCCCAACAATCAGTTTGCCTACCGTTTCAAACATCCGCTAATTTATTCTCTTTCCCAGTGATACAATTAACTAACCAGCGACCAGGCGATCGACATTAAATGTCGTTAAAGATGGATATGTGGCGACCGTACCTTTTCTTGTTCGTATTAAAATTCTCTAGAGATTTATGTTGGAACCTAGAGACTCTTTTATATGTGCCTGGGTGTTTAATAATGTAATTATATTTGCAGTTTGTTTTTTATTATCGGGGCCTTTGCAGGATAAATTGGTTTATTCCAATCGGTTTCTTGTTCGGTTGCAAATGTTAAAAAAGGTCAGTTGGCAATGCGAAAATTTTTAAAAAAATTATTAAATACTCCTTAATTACCAAATAGCTAGCGACCATACATGTAGGAAATTTATAGGGGACCAGTGAAAAAAATAGTCTCGTTAAGCTATGACAAGGTCGTACCTGCTGGGTGACGCAAGCACGTTTATCAAGTATAATGAAAACTAGTGGTGATCTCGTCTGCTGTGGTGTGTCGTAAGCATTTATTGTGAACAACAACAGCAAAGGTGGTATTGGTGAATTGCACGTGCAAAAGAATCATTCTTCTTCGTTAAAATTAATAATACAGTCGTGCTGGCCACGAGGCCAAAGCTACGACCGGAACGTTTGGCGGTGAGGTAAACACAGTGGAAATAAAAACAGATTGGTGGTAAAATACACAGCAAGCGTCCGCACTGTCCTGGACAATGTTATGTTGCAATAAAACCTTATACATCTTTGGAGATTATCATTTTATGTTTCTCCATAGTTTATACACTTATAATACAGCAAAAAGGGAAACGCCAGCTTCTTGAATGGATAACCAATTCAAAAAGAGAGCAACGTGTGCAAATACAGGAAATGAAAATAGCGATTTAAAACGACGCGTAATCTTAAAATACGAAGCTGCTTTCCCGAGGGTTGGTACGGCGGAAGGGCGTCAACTTGCCCGCCACGCTGCTGAAGAAACTGGGCTTGTCGGACGCGAAGCTGTTTTGCTTGGTGGAGTATTCCTGCAGTTCCTGCGCCATCTTCATTCGGTTGCGGTACGACGGCGCTAACCTTTGGGACCCGGATTCTGGACAGGACAATTCGTTGTTAATATCAATACAACCCTTTGCTTAAAAATCATGGCAAAACAGATATGAAAGTGTGTTGCGGTGAAAACAAAGGTGATATGTTGCTCGGGCGTTTTGTAGCGATAGTTGTTATTTATTATTGTTATCAAGTTTATTTAATAACTCTTCCTTTACCGAGAAGCATGTTAAAATCTAAACATTACAGCTGTCGTTGTCGTTTCTAACAAACAAGCTGCGATGTCAACAAGCTCAATTCCACAAGCAGCTGCTGCTATTAGCAAAAAACATCGACCTACCTTTTGGCTTCCGCGACATTGGTAACGAGTTTCGTAACAAGCCCAGCGTTAAAGCTTCGTTGAGCAGAGGCGATGTTGTACCTTCCGTTCTAACTCTATGGGTGAAATCGAAATTTAGAAATTGAATAATTCACGGAGGACTCTACCGAAGTTCCCGTATATAAGACCTGTTGTTCTCGCATGACAACTTATATTATCAAAACCCAGTACAAGCATAAATTAGTACGAAACAGTATCCTATTTTTATCCAACAATACCACTGCCTGTATCGACTTCATTTAAATACTAGAGCGTGTCACAAAAACACGTAACAACAGTGAACAGTTCAGACTACAGTCAATTCATAACACACGCTTATAAGAAGGGAAACAACAATATTTATATAGCATTGTAACAAAGGCGCAGCTTACATTTTGCGTTCCAGGGCGAACGCTTTCATCCATTTCCCACAATCCTCCTGGTTCTTGCTGTACATGAGTCCCGACTCGCCCGTCGTGGTGTCCGTCACCTTCCAGCCCTGGCACGACCCTAAGCTCGACGAAGAATGGAAGTCGGACCCCGAGTGGGACGACCTGGGCGACTCTGGGTCGATCGGTGCAACCTCGACAGCGTCAAGGTCGATGCGGGCTTTGTAGTACAGCAGGTCACGACGGAGCAAATCCTACAACAGAGTGTTCAATTAAGCATATGAAAAGCTGTTTAAAATAGGATTAAAGCAGCTATTACTATTATGAGTGTAGTAATGAACGGATTGTATGACGATAACCTTACAGCAGTTGTTAAGCACGGTGTACAGACCTTCATGTATTCCAGGTTAAAAACCGACCATGAACCGTATTAGTTTGACGGAACACAGATCAGCCGATATTTAATAAGTACGATGCATGACAACACAGATCCAATCCCCCCAACCCCCTTTTCCCCCGGCAATTACCGGCAATTACAACTGCACTCGGTCGCCACCAAGTCAACCACAAACCCTCTGTCCGACTTACTTTTTCCATTTTTTTAAACCACATATCAACCGGGGTTCTTACCTTTTTGCACAGAATCATCTGATGGTCGAACAGGAATGCGACGCGAGGTTTTGGTTTTCCTTTAACTTGAGAGAGCGCGTGGATTTCACCTGAATGCACCAACTCACAGCTTCGGGAAAGTACGCTCTCGCCCTGCAATGGTAATGCACGTGTCAATGTGACTGACTAGAATGCGTAAGAGGATGTTTTGCTGCTGAATGACGTCTTAACTCTAAATCGTGTCGTGTCGCATGCTCGCACAGTCATGTTTACCTGCCAGTTCACTATGCTGGCCTGCCACTGTGATATCTTGCGAAGATTCTCCATTTTACGTTTTCTTTCGTTGATCATTCGAGCGACGCCTTTCATCGCTTCCAGAGCAGATTTTACAGCTTCGTAATCTTGGTGGCCGGGGTGGGTATACTTCAACAACTCCGCCAACTGCACAGAAAAGAATAAACTTAAACAAACAAAATCTCGGTTTGTATTTCTCAGTTGAAATTTTAACAGTTTAGAGGACATATGTAAATTTCTAATGATGTCACACTCTCCGACAGACTTGGTTTCCATTACGAGCTCGTTAAATTTCATTAGTTGAATACGTCATTTAAATTCTTAGCGTGTGGGGAATTAACATCAATACATTTATTGCTCTATCTCTCTTACCTGCAGGGGGTATTTGCAGATCTTCTGAACCGGCGTGAGTAAGAAGCCATCTAGAGGGATATCGATCATGCGCTGTAGCAAACGGCAAGCCTCGAAGAAATGCATGAACTTTTTGTTGGTGAGCAGCTGGGCCAGTTCGGCCACAGCCTGCGGGTGGTTGTTGCAGTATTCGGAATAAATGCAGAAGCCGTCTTTCTGTGGTTAAACCATTGTATGAATACAAGTACAGTGGATTTGGATTGAAAACACACAAACTAGTCGATAACTTACGTGTTTTAAGAAGACGTTTCCAATATTCGTTGCATGAGTGGACACATTATCAAGTGATGCTTCCAACTCAGCCGCGAATTCTCGTTGAAACAGGTAGATGTCTTCTATGTTTCCAAACAACGTGTTAAGAATCTCGTCCGAGAACATATCCGACCGGTTTCGACATCGGGTGAGGTATCCCTGTGTAAGCGAGCCACAGTCAGTCGTTGATCCTCATTTGTAAAACGCAAATAAGAAATCTCACCTGTACCACGTCCTTAAGATGACCGACGAAGACTTTTTCCGAGTTGATGATTTCCCGAATGACATTGGTTCGTATCTGGTCCCTTGTGATTGAGGATTTGCGACCAGTGTTTGAAGGTGGCGGCTTTGTTATCACGATCTCGGGTTGTTTACTCGGGTGGGCAATGGACGTCCTGCTGGCAGGCGTTGCGTCCGTCAAAGGCCTCCCACAAACATTACAATGAACTGAGGTTGTTGATCGCTGCTCGGTGCACTGGCAGAAGTCGTTAAACGACGTGACGCGGGAAAACTCATGTGACGTTACAGAAATCTCATCCTCGCTCTGAGAGCTGCTGGCGTAGTTGGAAATGATGACGTCACTGTTATTGGAGTCCGTCCGAATTTGCTGGTTCACAAGGATCTGGAATGGGAGTCAACAATAACTAAAAATTCCGTGAGGAAATTTACATGATTAAAGTGAAACAACAACAGTTTCACATGTTTATAAATATGCTGCAAATTGAAGTAATTATGGGCATGGAATTTGGGGAAAAATAAACATTTACACATTAAACATATCAACAAACTTCTCTTATTATCACACTGCTAAGTATTGTAGCAACCAAATTAACCGTTTTTAAGCATAGTATTGCGTCGTCTATCTTGTTAATGATGTTTCCTATCAGTCTCTGTAATCACACTGTGTCAATGTTCCGAGGTTTATCGATGTTTCAAGATTATGCTTATAATGTGTTGTGTTCTGGTTCTTTGTCTGTGTGCAAGCGTTCCAGTGAAGATGGCGCATTCGGTTGGTCACCATGTAATCAATAACTCCGTGTATAGTCTTCAGGCACATATCATCTGAGAGTGACTCACCCGAACAAATGTGGCGGGAAACCACCCTTCCGCGGAGTCAATCTCGCCCCACCACCAATCAGCGTTCGACATGTCATTCACGCGGATGACGTCACCGACTTTGAATCCGAGCTCATCGGGATCCATGGTCACGTGATCCCACAGAGCCTCGACGAAGATTCCCTCCGCGCGGGCTGATGACGTGCCATCGGCTGTCTGGAAACATGAAAACAATCATATAGACGTTGCTGCCGCTTCGTGTTTGTTTATTGTGACTTATAACCACCCGTGACGGGAAATTTATAGACAGACGAAGGCTGGACCAACGCCAGTATATTGCTATGTAACGATGACGGGATTAGGCCCAATGACAGCCCGTCTTACCACAATATGCTATCACTTAGTCATAATCATTGCAAACCTGTGTTGAAGTGTTGACAAAGACTTCCTCGTCGTTGTCGGGTGTTCTTAAGCGTGGCCCATTCCTGGTCATGGTCCCGTAGCCCGACTCGCTCGAAATGCCTGCAAAATATGCGCTGTTTAGCGGTTGGAAAACGCCACGAATACACAGGAAGATAAAATATTCCACATATGCTAAGATTGAGGTGTGTGACAATAGCGCGCTCGCGACATTTCGTGACTTACAGCCACTTGAGACGGATTTGGTTCTGTGCTTTGGGTGAGTGTGGCTCCGGGATAAGGGTTTGCTGCATGCGCGTGTGAGAGTGATGTCAAACACATCATCATCGTCACAGTCACCATCAAGACAGTAGTCATCTTCGAAAGGTTGAATTTCTAAATATACGTTTGATGACTGAGCCCTGCTGCGGAGCTGAGCTGGCGGAGGCTGCATAACGTTGGCCCTTGTGCACTGAGGCGTGAACGTTCCAGCTGGCGTCTTCCGCACCTCGAAACTTCGGCGGCATACAAGGTCACGCGACATTTTTCTATTGCATTTGTCCGCGGCAACAGGGTTCGCCTGTGACGTAGAAGAGTTGGAAATTTCGACAGGTTGTCCTTTGGAGTGCGATGGGAGGGTGGAAGTGGAGACGCACCTGGCCGAACCTACAACTCGCGACAGCAATTTGTTCCTTTTCACAAACGACCTGAATATGGAGTTGTACTGCTTCTTCTTTTCGATGTCACTTGCACCATTCCTGGCGACCCGAACTTGCGTGGCTTCCTCGGCCGCCATTGAACCAAGCATTAATCCACGGCTCACCTGGGAGCGTTAAGCTTGCGAAGCAGCGCCATTGAAACAGGAAGTCTAAGAAGTCAATCTACAAGCACCATTCACTGGAAGACATCTTGTTTACCACAAACTTTACATAACACGAAGTCAAAACATAAACAATCATCTCTCATTCAACGACTTGCTGAGCTATTGTTTACACAACTATACTATGCGTCAGAGCGCGATTATTAAACTGTTCATGCTCTCGCTAATCGATAAAGAAGATTCGACCCTGATTGAACTATTAGCTGGGCAGCTAGCACCGGTAGCCCGTGAACGCCGCAGATCGATTTCAAGCTTGCAATCTTTTTTCCCAAGCCGCTCAAACACAGAACAAGTCTTAATTGCACCGCTCCGCTGGAGCTCTTGTTTGTTTTAACGTTAATTTGAGTTGGCGTATTCGCGAGTCGTCCCGGTCGTTCGATGCACCCGCTCCAAGCGCGTTTCACTGTTGGGTCGAATTGCTTGCGCCTCCACGCCCGCGAGACACGAGAATTATAGCAGCGTGCTATAAGCGCTTAATAAGGAAGCTTGGCAGGTGCCAAAACGAAGAAGATCAAGCGAAACTGCCCGCTCTTGCCCAACACAACCTTTTCCTGGTATACCAAGCGGCACAGAACGTATTGAAGTCAAATTTACGGCGACGCAATAAAGTCTCCGTCACTTTTATAACCAGTCGATTTAGAACAGAGATGACATTATATACGAAATTTGTCTGGCGTATTTTAAGCACTAATAGTTTAAAAATATAACGAAACACCGTCTACACAAACACGCTACTTTATCAATCTATTCATAAGCATTTCCGCTCTTAATAAAGCATTCGTAACTGATCTATTTTAAATACCACAACACTCTGCACTATGCCTTACAATAAAATATTACTTAAAGCGCCTGTTCAGCATATACAGCAACGCAAGTAAATTAGACAGACCATGCTACTAAATACGGCCGCAGTGGTGCCGCACATTCTTGTCCGAACAATTTTTACAGTTTGTTTGCGCACACCGGTGAAACAAGAGCATGTGCACTTTTTCGCCTCTTGTTTTTCGCTACTCTACGCTGAGACGGCAAAACCACCAGACAAAGCCAATTTTATCTACAACTCGACCAAAATCGCCTTGTCAGTTGACAAACAACGCTCACTTTTACTGACGACAGCGAAAAAGCGACGCTCTCGCCATGGATTAAGTCCATAAAATTGGATCCGGATAATCTCGGATTAATACGATATTGAATGATTGGGAACAGCGGAGTTGCCAAGTGTAGGCGGTGTAACCAGCGATTTCAATTTTACTGATCTGGATTTCGATCGCAGGATCAATAGATACATTTTAGGCATCGGTAATCGTGAAGCATTAGTCAAAGCTTCTACGTCACCCGTATTTGCTTATATGGAAACGTGGTGTAAGGATTATGAAGGATCTTACTTCGGCCAGCTCTGCGAGCACTTCGCGTTCTCTTGAAACGTTTTAAACTTTTCCGGAATCCAGACTTCGTGCGACGACGCATCGGATGTTCTTCGTTGACGGACGAGTCGCTCATCTCGTCGTACGAGCCGCTTGGAACGGGAGAGTTTGGCATACTGGACGCGTTCCGTGGCATCGCAGTCTGCTCGTTGTCGCTGTGGTAACTTCGGCCGATTGAAATTAAGAATCGGCGCATATTCTCAACAGTGGGAGTATTCAACTTTTAAAAAACCTACTTTATCTACAATGAAACGAAAAGTATCTGGTGTTATATACATGGTTTACAGACCGTCATTTGGTGAGAAATGTTATTATTTTTCGGAAAAATGACCGCAACATATGGTTTCCACGTTTTGTGTGTTTCTCACTAAAATAACGTTCGTTCTATTTGATCAGGTACAACCACAGCTCAGTACATTGTAAGGCGGAATAAGGAGACACACCTGGACCAGGAATGTAGTACATACATGCTTGTTACTACGGTTTTAAACATGACTTGTATGAAATCAACTGGTCATACTGGCAACAATACTTAAACGTCATTCACTTTTACTGTCGGCTTTTACAAACCATTCTGTCTAAGCCGAACAACACTACTGATCATTCTCTGCGGGCACATCTAAAGCTTCGGTCGACTGTACTGCCCCATCGAGAAAATTGTAGATCGACGGGTGGTCGGTAAACACAGCAACATCGTCTGTTCACGTAGGACGGATGCTTGTTAAGACGCGGTACGCAGTTAAACACAACAAACAGCGCGAGAGAAATTATGACGCACCCCACTAACATGGCTACAGAACCATTGACGTCATCACACACCAAAATAAAATCTTCAATTCCCAAGTCCGACTCAATGGGCATTCGAATCAATTGAAGTCAGACCGATGCACATGGGTCATACGTTACTGAAAGTTTCACCGACATTTCGTCACTATTCAACACTTTCCTGCGTACTTACCACTATATACGTCACTCCGTATATGCTACAGACCGTTCGATACCAGGTAAGGGCGTCTCTTAGCATTTCCAAAGTACCCCGCTGTTTAATAATAAATAATGCATCGCGGGTAACCGCAGATCGCTATTTTAGAAATAATTGACACCAACCCTCTAAGCACTAGAATGATGATGATATATGAGAATAAAATATCGATCGCTGATAATAGCTATGCCTGCCTTATTACTGTCCGCTGCTTTTTAACACAAATCACTGTTTTTCTGATCTGCAGACTTTTATACGAAATTTGTGGCGCCAATAATAACCTCAACTTTATAATGACGCAACCAGCACACGAACAGTGGAGATCGAGGTATGACTGCAAACAGCTAATTTTGGAGGACGCAAGACTTACGCAAAACGAGTTCCCGCAAAGAGCATATTAAAAGCTGCCAGTACATGTCGACAAACCATGATGATTAAGTCGGATTTAACGTCGCTCGGCCTCACGCACTGCAACCATGAGTAAACATAATAAAAATACTTCTGTGTGAATTCTCAGCGCTAAAAGGGATGCGAAGAGTTTCCTTTTTTGCGCCCTAGAAACTTACAACGAAAATAGACGGAAACCTTAGAACGGAAATTTGCTAATTTTAACAAATTTATTGCTTATTTCTGTGCAATACGGTTGCCATCAGTGATTACCGCGAATCTTGTGACAAAAACCTAAATATGGAGCATCGTAATAAACGAATTTTAGGTAATCTGATGATTCCCTATGTAATAATGACCACTACATTTTGCATCCATGGGAATAAATACAAATATCCCATCCTATGAAATTGCAACAAAGAATACGCCGATATGTAGTAGTTTAAATGTCTGTGTATATATCTGAAACAAGGGCGCGTCCATTTAATAAGTTTAACAAACATGCGGAAATTCAAGTTTAGCAGAAAGTATTCTATACATTGGCAGTGAGTCGCCAGTATTCTGCTCTGGTAAAACACGCCCCACAAAAATACTTTTAAAGTTTCGAATTGATGACGAATACAATATCAAGATGCGGTATCAAATGAGAAAATATGACTAATTGAAAGTCGATAAAACACTCCGCATACCGGGTTATAAATAACATGAAACATGCTTTATACAATGTGTTTGGAATTTTCCTTTTTCAACAACATCGATACCACACTAAATGGCAACATGATCTCGTTCAGTGGACATTGCGTTCGAAAATGGCATGACTGAAGCACGCTTGGCTTTAAGAGCACGCGTGTTACGTTAATTGAAGCACGTGATCGCAAACAACACGAGCATGGAAAGTTTGTTTGTGTGATTTTTTCTACCTCGGTTTTAATTAAATGTTATTGTCTGAAAAATCCGTCTGCATTGCGCTGGTGCTTCGTGGTAAAAATAGAAATAGCTGAAGTAACATTATCGACACAACGAAAGCTGAATTGAAGGATTTCGTACATTCTTGTACTGTGCAATGCTTTAACCAACTGGACTTTAATCATCTAAACAACGCTTTAATCAACTAAATAATGCTTTAATCAACTAAATATTGCTTTATTCAAATGGACAACGCTTCAATCAACTAAAAACGTTTAAATCAACTAACCAACCCTTCAATCAACTAAACACCGTTTCAATCAAATGCACAATGCCATATATAATTACAATTTTTCAAAACAAAGTAAGCACCTATGCATTTTAAACTACGTATTGTCGCTACCTGTCAAAAATATTCAAGATTAAATCTACTACAATCTTAAACTAAACCTTGACCTAATATGCACCGAGCTAAATGACGAGACGGTATTTGCCCCGTTTTGGATGCGACTTTCAGCTTCGCTGCTTTGTAAAAAGGGAAAAGGTTCAACTTCAACGTCAGTTCTTGTGTCTTCTTCTATAAAGGTCATGCGTGGAGCGGGTTAAAAGGGCGCGCGCGGCATAGAGCGATGGCAGTGACGCGGGCAACAAAGGACGTTTAATTACCCTCTATGACGAAGGCCGTCGGATAAGCGGACAAAGAGATTGGTGGCAAGCACGGAGACCAGAACAATCCCAGCATATTAAAAGATTAATTATTATTTTCTCCGCGGGCAAGCTTGTCGCAGAGCGCACAATGCCACGCTATGAGAACATCTCTATCAGTATTCGAGTAAACAAAGCTCGTGTGACGTACAACATGTTAATTAACTAATCCTACCAGAAATAGTGCTTCCTCGAATCCGACATCGATCGGTGTGAATGTAGCGGTATGAATGCAACTTCATGTGTGCAGCGCCATGAACTCTTCCGGTGGTGACGTACTGGAAACGACAAGGGTCGATTGAAGGGTTTAGCTTTGTGGTAGCGTGTCGACTTTATAGCCGGGGTGTTTTGTGATCGAAACCTACCACAAGGTTTTAGCACATTGTTTAACAAGAGGGGATTTTAAAACAGTACTCGGGCGTACATGTGACTGAATGGATGCCGTTTTATATACAGCATTCCATTTAAAAATTAAGACCGTTTTATATACAACATTCCATTTAAAAACGGAATTAATAACGATCCCTTCACAGGTTCAAAACTTAGCCCGGTAACGGGAAAACGGCGCCAGAGAACTTAAGTCAACTCGTTTTAAAATCCAAACTGAAAGCAACCTACCTTCGACGGGTAAAAATGACAAAGGCTTTCCGGCATTGTGTTAATTCCACCAATGACCGAAAATGGACGGTGAAGTGTACAAGCTCGGCAAGGGAAATCCTGTCGGTGTATAAGCAACTTATTAGAAACCACCTGTAGATACCACAGGAACGGAACACTCACAACGACTGTGGAAACGATAAAGACCGGTATAAGATATCGAATGTTGTTATAGCACGGCGGGTTGTCGAAATATCATGGGTTATCTATTGACAACTCTATTGAGAAAAATGACGATTTACACGTGTATGGTACATGCCGGACTACACAGGTGATCTCTGTTATAGGTTTTATTTAAGACGCTGTTACGGCCGAATACGAAGCCGGGAACACTAGGTTATGAGTGGCACCATGGCGCAAATCTGGGGTGGTCTGGGCGGGACTACTACGATCCTAGCCTTTTTGGTGGTTTATAGAGTGATGGATGTGTCATTTGTATCCTGGCGGGTAGGGGAATCTACATTGAAGGATTTATAGCCTGTATTGTTATCGTCCGGTCAATCGTGAGAGAAATCCGTGCGTTGAAGTTTTTATCACCGTTATCGTGAGATAACTCGTGTCCACGGTCAGATTGCCGAAGACATGGCAAGTATGACTAAAGCGTTGGTAGTTTTAGCTTATTTTACTAATTTAGTGGTTTCTATAATCCTAGCCCTTCAACGCACTGTACCAAAGGGATTAATGGTTGGCAAACTTACAGCGATTTGTTTTTATCGAGCCAAGTTTCGAATTCATGATGGGCTCGTCACCAGGACCGCTTTTTGTATTGAGTTGGTATATGTATCGGTCACGTTAACCATTCGGCCACGACCGTACTCCTTACAGCAATTGCGCTTAAATGTTCTTATGTCACCCTGAATAACGCACTCGGGTGTTAAGAGAATAAACGCGGAGTTGTACATTATTCTTGCGCTAACTTGTCATTTCCATCAGCACTCCAGGGGACGGATTAAACAGAAAAACAGGCCGTGTTTGTTGCCTTATTTTGCGATACACCCGAGTAATACAAATGAACCCAGGTTGGGAACCACTGCATTAATCCATTGGATCCAGGTTCGCTTTGTGCGTTATTCTACACGACGAAGTAGGCAAGGACTGGCTTTCTAGCTAATCGGCTTTCGATTTAATCCATTTGTTTAAATTGAATTAAAATGGTAGGACCTGGTCGTCGGGGCTTGAAACGTCCTCTTGACTGAAGCTGGAACCGATGAGACCAATTCGAGGATTGTCGCATGGCTCTCCATCGATTGTGTTACTCTTGGGTTCCGTCGTGCGGCAAGTCTCTGCAGTTATACTACCGCATGTGGGCGCGCAAGAGCTGCGTTTAGTTTTGGGCCTTGGAAGCGTGGAAGGAAGTTTGAAATGAATCTCTTCGTTGGCGGAGGCTGATACTTCGTGGTGCTCGGGTATTGCTTGGACTTCCCACCTAATAATAAGCGAACAAGTTAAAGCAATATCACAAAATGGAATTCATACCCGACAACATTGCCGAGTCGGTTAGAGCGTCGCCTATCAAACGAAAGTTTGTTGTGTCAAAACCTGTCGCTGGATAAGTCAGTTGTGTCTTCAGGCAGTGCAATAAGGGGGTGTCGACCGCAGCCAGTAAATTATTGTATTGAACTTCAATTGTAAAAAGGTCCTAATTATACATATATAACCTGCTCCGTTAACCTGACTGGGGGAAGACGAATGTTTGGGTCAAAACCAGCCGCTGGCCTGGTTGATTGTGTCCTTAGGTAATGCACGTCCAGTTCACTACAAAAACTTCTAAATCTGATGAGAAAGACTGTCTTTTAATGGTTTTGAAATCATAATGAGCTCGTCACCATTTATGCATAGAAATTGGAAGCATGGGTCGCGTTTACCATTTGGCCACACGACCTTACAACAGGTAGGACTTTATAAGGTAAACTGGAGATTTTCTGTTTGACGCTCCCTGTGTTTGCCGTTTACGTGAATAAAAGAAACATGACTGTCCTATTAGCCGACACACCTGTGTGCTAGTGTTGCGTCAATTTGAACAAATATTTGTCACTTCGAGGCTTTACCTGACGGTTTGAACTTCTGACAACGGTCGAACGCTTCGGCGGAAACTTCTGTTGGACGACCATCTTGCCATCGCTGAGCTAACCTTCTCCATGTCCAACCCGGCGATAGAATGTCTTTTGTTCTCAGCATCCGGCTGTGAAATACATAATTAATGCATTGGAACACAGACTGGTGCGAAATTTGCCAAAATTACATCACTAGTTACAAGCTGCTTTCTGTGAAACAAAGCGGTCTACCCCTGATCATGGTTTGAGAATTGGAACTGTCCGGATAACCCTATATGTTAATGCATCGGCGGTTAGTTGAAAGGTTGATGGATCAAAACCAGCCGCTAGCTCGTCGGAAGTGTTTCTGGTTAAGGTACCCAGCAGACGTCGCCTTTACTCAATGAATTAAGAGAATTGAACTAAAACAGTACAAATATTTAATCATACACACCACGCTGTAAAAAGCTCTAGAAGTTGGGTAGCGCGAAGTATTCTGACTATTACATGTGTGATAATGCCACTTGTGTTTTTTAAACCACGGGGATAAAACATAATTATCATACCCCAAGCACAAACAGGGAACAAAGATAAACAACGGAAATCTCGTAAACCCGCAAACCTAAATGTTGGCCGCAGCACCGCCATACTACAATTGACGCCACTAATAAAATAGGCCTTGTTTAAAATCCGTACATTAGGTTCAGAGCAACAGCCAAGTGAATTAAAACGCGTCAACTTGAAGAACTCCATGCAATCCTATTGTTGTGTGTTGGTATTTAACTACTGGGCGGCGTATTACTGTGGATTTTGTACTTCCAAGACAGACTAAACACTTTGCCATAGTTGGTGACAATTCGGTTTCAAAACTGGCAAATAAGTCTTTGCACGACAAACATTAAACAATGACAACCACTTTTCGTAACTCACGGCACGTCTCTAGGATACACAGCACGAGAATGTAAAACTATCCCTGGTATTTAGACGGCCCGGGTTTATTGGTCAAGGTTAAACATTGGATTTTCCAGTAAATTGGGAGAATAGGTAGCTTTACCTTACTTTTAACTACTCGTATATTTAAGTTTGTTACGATAAACTGTAATGGACAGTATTGCCGTTCGGCAGGGTCAACATAAGAACTGAACAAGTTGTATACATAACGCCACTTAAGCAATGTTATTGCTGCATTAACACTTGATCACCTGAGAAGCGTTGGAATCGGCTTTGTTGTCACGTGAGCTCGGTTTCAAGAGCTGTAGAGACATTCTTCGTCGGATGGACGCGTTTTTAGCTGATGACCGAACACGATTGTCCACATCAGCGACTAAATCGGCTGTGGACGATGTAGGTTACGGGTCAAGTAAAATGCCTATATATTCGGAACTTTATTTAGGTGACTGAATAGGATAGGATAGGATATTTACGTGTTTTTCCGTGAATAGGAAATCGCAATGTAAGTTAACACACGGGCAATCCTTAGATTTCATCGAGTGCATCGTGCGTTGGGTTACCGACGTTATTGTATGGTTTTGTGCATAATTAAGAAGTTCCTTTAATTTCGTAGAACTCCCCAAACCACTGGGTTAAGGAATTGCCCGCTAAGTACCTTACAGAAGGGCACAAACTACTTGTAAACAGTTTTGAACCAGCAACCCTTCAGATAAAAGGCACCAACCCACCAAGCTATTCGGTCATGATTAGATGATACCACGTTGAAATATCGCCATTGATTTTCCTACCCGCCGTGATACAAATGACACATTTATCATCCCATACCAGTAATACAGACGAATTTGATTTACATACCACAAAACTGCATGATTGAAATGGGTGACTATATTAAATAATGAGAGAAAATAACATTGTTAAATTAAATAATAAAAGGGAAAGATACTCATTTAATCCCCGATAGTGGCAATGGATCTTTGATAAATTTAACCTTAAAATTGGAAGCATTAGAAATACCACGTGCTTAAAGTTGGGTTAATTTGGTTTGCTTACAAACATGAGCATAGGAAAATACAAAAATATAGTAATAAATACTAATATGTAATCAATTACCCGCCAATATAATTGGTGCAGACGTGCTGTTTAACACACGTTTCGGCTGCATAACCGTTACCAATTACACCGAATGGTAACACTTATGTAGCCTAAAGTATGCAAAATGCACGCCTAATTAATTATAGTTGCCTTGTTACTTTTCATATGCGCTTGATATTTTAGATAGAATTACCTGGGTTGAAATATAAAGATGCAGGTCGTGATGTCGTCACCGGTTCATTGGCGATGTTCTGCTGTGACACGCGGAACGTAAACTTGTTGAGGGATGAGCAACTTCCGCTCATTTTCCGGGGTTTAGGGGTGGTGGGTTTGTTCGGCTGCGACCGCAGAGCCCTCGATGTGACATCATCATTTCCGGCATGTGACGTCATCGATCCGAGGTTGGTCGACGCGTGGAAAGTGGGGGAGACGGAGCGACGGTTGAACTGACGGATTTGTAGATTCGAAGGGTGGTGTAGGGACATGGCTCTGCGGAGAGGGCGGGGGTTCCCCTGCTTTTCGGGTTGCGGGTTCGAGGGCGAAGTCCGGTGCGTAGGGTTGTGGATAAGCGCGTTTTTGTCCTCTTCAAACACGGAGGCGTAACTGGACGCGAGACTGCACCGAGCCACTGACCCGAGGCCCGGGGTAATGATGGACGGGGTGCTGACCCCAACCAAACTCCCGCACGTGCTACTCCCGATCGTTGTCTCGGGTCCAGGGATGGAATTGATGAAGTTGATCCGCTCCATGAAGCTGGAGGAGCGCAAATAATCCAAGTTCAGTGAGAACCTGTTGATATCAGGTGAATATGATTATATGAGATGGGAATGAATATCACGTGGGAATCGGAAGTTTATTAAAAAGAAAACTTATCCACATTTCACATGGGGATGTTCTGTTTATTAAAAGTTTTTTTTTTTACCGAGCCAAGTTTCGACCCCATGATTATTGTAAGTTTACTTAATTGATCTTGCTGCCCGAATGGTTAGCGCGACCCAGTGGAGCGAGTATAGTTTCAAAGAGAATAGGGAAGGACCTATTATGGTTTCGAAACCTGGCCAGGTGGAAAAAGTTATACTTTTTGATGGTTATTAATATTAACGGTGAAAATATTTTAGCAACGCTGCAATATATTGTAGATTGTTTTGACAAGCTGAGGTAAAATAAATTGAATTTTTGGTTTGTGCTTAAGAGACCGTGGCCGATAACTGCTCCTTGACACTTAGTGGTCGCACACGATTTGAGAGAGGACTTATTCGCCAAGGATATTTCATAAGAATAAAATAGCAAATACATGGTGGAATCGTGAAGGAATTTCTAGTCGAGTTAGAAAGTGCTATGCATGATGACAAACATGTTGCATTACACAAAGCGCCATGCACTTAGCATAACACAATTCTTCTACACAATATATTTGCGTTAACTCAACCGTCACTTGTTATTCACGTACGTCATTTCCGGGCAAGTTATTTAACCGATATGCTTAATGCAAATTATGAATTAAACGAAAAAAAACATTTGGTTAATACCTATGTCTCTCGAAGGCTATATTATTATGCAGCATACTGCAAAAGCTTTAGAAACTAGGACATGACACTAGAGATCTGACGATAAGAGTTAATGATTTCTCCAAAACGTGGATTTCCCCAATGAGCTACAAGGCGACAACGGTGTATAAATCTTTTGAACCGAATTTCCCCATATTATTGGATGCAAATTACACATCCAATTATTCGCATGTTTTCCTTTGACAAATTATTAATACTTTACATATTAGTGCTGGGCTGTTTGCAAACAGCAGACAAATGTTGATATTGATAATACATAGTGGCTTAATTTGTCTATATGTTACCGTAGAAATCTCAGAAAATATGTACTTTGAACAAAATAGCTATCAGATTGTAATTGGAAATAGTTAATGTGCTTTGAAGTATCTACGTGTTGAATTGCAACGAAGCGGAACGTTCCCACGCCGTTTCTTTCGGTGGCGTGTTAGTCACGTGTCAAAGCGATGATTATCGTTACTTTTAACAACTCGGATCGTATTTCAAATATTATTATTCGTTGGGCGTACCTGTTTGTGCTTTGCTGGTGCGGGCCTGACTGATCACCTATGCCTTCCGTCTGCGCAAGACTGTGGTTGCGAAATTTGGACGTTTCGTGCTCGATTGTAACTGTTTCGACGCCGCGTCCTGTTGCGGCGTCTTTACCGATCGATTCCGCCCATTGTTCAAGGTCAGGTACCCCGTGACGTATGTGCGATGGATTGCTGGTAGCATTGTGAGGAGTTTCTTCGACCCTTGGTCGCGAGGTCTGCCGTCTCGGACGAGGTTTCCCACGCAGTCTGGTTTGTTCGTTCGAATCGTGGTTGTTGGCAGCGGTGGCACACACTGCGATAATGTCACGTTATTAATAGGAGAGGATTTTTAAGTTTTATCCCCGTGAATGAGAAAATGCACGGGCGCTATCACACGGACAATCGTCAGATTACCTTACCCACGGCCGCACCGGACTACCGGAGCCATTGCAGTGTGTTAAATATGATTAAAACCCCTTTTTTAGTTTAGTAGACCCCATTTAACCACTGGCGCAGCCAATGTCTGCTAATTGCTTTGCCAAGGACATAATCGACTTGCGAACCACCAATCTCAAGCCTGCAACCTTTCGGCTAAAAGGTAACGCATCCATCAACTCTGCTTGGCTGGATAATAAAATCTTATTCTTATCGTGTTACACAATACTAAAGCAACAGGAATTGTATGAGGACCATGGTTATGTCTTTTGGGATTTAGCGTATACGTGGTCGAACCTATATTGGATGAATAATAATTAAAACTGTGACAAAATCTCCATCGTATTCGCCACACTGTAATAGCTCGGATAAACAAACGGTGGGCACGGGGTAATCTGGGTAAATCTTATTCAGATTAAGTACGAGTAGGAGTCCTGCATACAGATAGGTCTACTTACTCTTATCTTCTGAGCTGGATAACCGGTGTCGTACCCTTGATACTCGGGTGGCGTAATCGGCGTGGACGTTTCTATCGGTCTGTTGGGAAGTTATCTGAAAACAAATGTTATAATTAATGACGTCATCATACAGTCAAATGTAGAAGGGAGTATGAGAAATAACTTGAGGCAATATTTCGTCGAATTTAATTCGATTAGTTGGAATAAGAGGCGCGGAAATTATGTTGAGCGCCCGGGTATGTGTTCTGGGCTTGACATTCAAAGAGCAGTTCGAAGGCGAAGGGATGGTAAATTGATCATGCTGGGCTATTATGCCGTTTTGATACACAATTGATACACATTCGCTTGTGTTGTACACGATGGGACAATGAAGGGACGAAGATAGGCGGGACAGACTGTTGTGGCTCCTATCATATTACACGGTCTTCTAAATTCGAATACAATTTTGTCGTTTCGGCCTTGTACTCTGTCGCGCCAATGGTAATATATGCAAAGGAAGAACGTTTAAATATTTATTACACTAAAAAACAACGTAATCAATCGTAATTTGGATATAGATTTGGGCATTTGACGAAACCCTAAGTCAGCAAAATGACTCCTCTCGCTATAATACGTTAACACGAATTCTCCCAGGGCATGACAGATATGACAACGTAATAAGTACTGACGATTCTTCGCAATCTAAAATTTAGCTACGACCGCTGAACCGCCGCTAACGACATTTTATTAAACGATATCAGCTCTAATTTATGACTTTACCATGACTGTGAATACGGGTAAAGACATAAACACGATACGACTTAATGTTAAATTTTATAGTGTGATTTGGCCACATACCAGCGATGTTACGACTTGATATTAGTTCGTGTCACAAACGGCAATCGTTTGTAATTTAAAAGCAAACGATCTCAACCCAATCTATCGATCGGTATCCAAATTAAGTTTCGCGTTGAACCGGTCGCTTAATTCACTTACAAGCCCTTCTAATCGCCATTATCGTTCCGTAGCGGTAACGGATGGTTACAGCACTATACATACACATGAGAAGGAAAAAAGGTAACTTTTTCAGCAAACTGTCTTATTTTCATTAGAAAAATTTCAACCATAAAATATGATGCGATATGCATGGCTGAAATTGCCACATACAAACGATTCAGATGCTACTACAACTATCTTATATGTGGAAAGCAGTTGTACCCTACAGCTGAAAGTCTCTGCTTGACAATGCATTTCGCATCGATGCAATCCACACCACAGTCTAACTCACCTTGAGTTTCCTAAATCCGACTGACGACATCCCGTCTTTGTGTATTCGGACTCTGCCGGGAGATGAAACTTTCTCCAGTATAGCTGAGTTTATGTTGGCTTGCTGGCAAGTATCCGCTTGGTTAACTAAATCCTTGGCTTTCATCGGTTTCCCGGGTGCAGAATCCACTTCGCCTTGTCGTTTGCGGTTCTTCCGCATGAATGGAAGCAGAGTTTTGGCGAACTTGGGCGTCTTACCCTTCGACAATAATTTACTTTTTTTGTCATCCGGACGAATCGCGTTTTCGCTTTCATTGCTGAGAATTAATTGAGACATGTCTTGGTTGGATTTGGTGCGTTTCTCGTGTTTGGTTTTCTTGCTCGAAGCGGCGTTCGAGCTAAACGAATGTCCGCGGTTGAGGTTTCGGTTAGAAGAACGAGTTTCAGTGAAAAAGTTGTTTGTTGTTTTCGAATCGCTGGCGCCCGAATCAGACTGCAATAACAAAGCCAAATAAAAAGCTCATAACAAAACAGCTTGTAATTAGCTTTAAATAAACAAGTATAACGTAAACTTACTTGCTGTGGTGATGTATGACCGGCTGCGGAGGATGGGGTTGGTTTGCGAACTTCTGCTTGTGACAAACCTTTTCTTCTATGGATTGAAGAACACGGGGCGCCCAGCAGATCGTCAGCTGTGATGTTTGACAGCGATTTACAAAGCCGTTTCCGATCGGTTTCGGAAATCGGTTCTCTCGGGTTGTTCTTCAGTTTCAAGATGTTCGCTTGAGACGCGCAGATAAAAGAGTTTCGTCCAAGTCGCAATTTCGCAGAAGCTACATTATTTCTATTCTCTTTACGGCAGATATCAACGGACGAGCCAAACCGCAGACAGTGACCTGGCGTAGATATCGACTTGTTAAAACCTTCCGAATAAGAAACTCGGTACTGAGGGTTTCCGTTTAGCGCACTGGTGTTAAGATAACTCCCTGGACTGTATTTCGTTTGAGCACCTTGAGCCTTGCAGTGGGCACAGCTTGTTGACGGTGCTTGCTGCGTATTTGTCAGTGCCGCTCGCTTACACACTGAAGAACTTCGATTCACTTCGGCTACGCAGAGCGAATTTGAAAAGCATTCTTGAGCTACCGACTCAATTACAGTCACTTGGTCCGATGGGTCAGAAGCTGCGCTGCAGCTATAAAACTCGCCGGAATTAATATCTCTAATCAAATTGTGACCCTTTTCTTGGCTGATATGCGACACAGAGCCACCGGCGATCGTTAAACTCGGTTTTACGGCTTCACTGCTAATCGTGGCGGTGTTCACCACTAGCGCTGGCACGACACTTGGATCGCTTGGTTGAATAAGCTGTGAATGCAGTGACGGTTCCGCGCCTACGACCCTTGAAGTGAGTGTCTGCTCAAACATAGTATTTTTTCCTCCGCCAGCAGGCTGGGTCGCATATGCGCTCGACTGTTGCTGCGTCGTCACGCCAATCTCACTTTGAAGGTCTTCATTCCATATTGGGCGATCGAAACCGCAGAATATATTTGCTGCGAGTCTCTCATCGAACTGACTAGAAGCGAGAGTGTCACATTTGACACGCGAGCAGGGAGGTGTGGTTAGTGACGTTGTAAGCTCCGGTGAAAGCTCTTCGGTTGCTGTTTGCTTCGGTGCAACAAAACCGTGGTCACGTGGCAAGATATCGAATGACAGCGGGCATCCCGGTACCCCCATACCCCCCTTGTTTTGGGTGACAACAGCCCTCGCCTCATCGACAACACCGCACCTGCCGCTTCCAATACATTCATGTTGTCTGCCGCCACTTCGCCGATATGGATCAGTGTAATACATCTTATAGCGAGGGCCGTCCACACTTGATTCGATTGAGCTGTCCTCAGATTCGACGCTAAAAAGCCTTGCGTAGTTGAGACCTCGCTTCGTTACTTCTGGCCAATACCGCGGTGTGGTTTCCTGGATCGCCAATTCGGCCGCTGACCTCGACTGCCCATTGGGTGCACCTAGACTGCGCGAAGTCGTTTTTAAAGTGAAGTCATCGATATTAAACTCAGGCACTTTAGCCATCTTGACTGTGTTAGTGTTTCGGAACACATCTTGATTTCTTGACTTGCTGAACCAGGCGCGCACATCCAAAAGTGGCTGCTTGACGGTAATTTTGGGGCCACGGCCGTTTATACCTTGCTCTACCATGCCGCTTAACAAGTGTTAAACGGATGTCATTCAGATCTTATTACCCCGGCGCCCTATAGAAGACACTTGTTACGAAACACTTACGTATGCATTATTAAATTGTTAAGCCATGCCTGCCAGACGGCTGCATATAAGAAATAAAGCTGAATATTCATGAATTCATGAATATTCAATGAGACCGTTTAATACACATAGTTAGAGAGCGAGCAACATAATTTACCTACGAAATGTCCAAATTTATACGGAAGAAATATACAGTTTCTCTTGGCTATTCTACTGTAGAATATCCGTCAATATATAGTTGCTCTTTGTAGTCGAAGGCTTTAGATGTGGCACAATAATATTTAGGTTGTGCAACGAAGTACTGAGTCCGTAATTTACTCTAGCTTATCACGAGACGTTAAGGCGAGCTCATCCAGCTCAGCGTACATTGCTAATCACGAGCGTGTTTTAAAACGAGAATTAAATTGGTAAGTCTGAGTATATAGTTATGCACAAACAGGGCACGCATTCCCGCTTGATGCTAGTTTAAAATGTGTCAAATTAAGTTCATGTACAACTTCATTTAATAACAAAAGTGGATTAAGCCAATAACTAAAATGTTAAAGCTTAGTTGACTACTCAATTTATTAAACAACCGCGCTAACAAATATTGACAATAATAACAAACAACTTTGCTTACAAATACTGTATAGCTGTTTCTTACACATAAAGCGATTTGCCTGTACAGCAGAACTTACTATCACTTGTGAAAACTAATCTGCCATTGCAATGCTCACTGTACCACGCGGCTTACACGTAACCGACCGATTTTGGCGCCATAACAGTGTAAATAAACGAAAGGTTATTTTTTGTTCCAACTGTACAGTATGGCCATTTCCATTGCCATACCTTAGCAAAGCACGCTATTCTCATTGTAAACAACTGACGAATGATTATTATTCGTTCATAACGAGTAACAACGCTAACCGACCAACTGACAAACCTTTTCTAAACAACCTAGCTCAATAGGCAAACCGCAATAAAAATCACAACAATTTATAGCTTGTATAGGCTCAATTCTACCCTTAAAACGCTCCAGAGCAAATGAAACCTTGTTTATCCATCTCACTTCCGTAGGTTCGGCCAAAATAGATTTCTAACTTCCAACATGCCTACTACTCTTCATAAAACGAATAACTTTGTCGGCATTAGTTAAAGGTCATTGAAGTACACTCGAAATCGGCCGAATATACATTTCACACTCGACGTTATCGATCCCACTAAACTAAAGGAACAGGGGTAAAGTTTAATATATAATTTGGACTTCCCACCCAAGAGGAAAAGATACGACATTATCAGTGAAATCAAAAATTTTGTTTTGAATACAAATAAGCCGCCAGCCCGCTAACCATGTTTCAAACTGACGTTTAAAATTCTTACTACGTTCTTGACGGCAATGTCTACTTTATAACCTCACGAGAGTGAACAAGAATCAAACATAATAGCAAGCATAAATCCTGCCAATCTGACATATAGGTACATACCATAAGAATACGTAGCCTACAATGCTTACGGTTTGTTCCAACTTAGGTGAAGTTTATGTAAATTTTAGTCCGATGTTGTAAGCAACAATTTTACATAACATGGTAGGCTGCAGAAGCTAGGCCTGTAATCTCTTACGCCTGACAGACTTTCACAAACTGTCGTTCACAACCTAGTTAGCAATAACTGACGGTCGGGCCAATTAAAATAAGACATATTTATTTTTGCTTTGGCCATCAATGCTATATTCATGTTGTTGGTCTGAGTACAGCGCTACCACCGAGTTACCTACTGTTTGCTATTCGTTGTTAGCTCTTCACCAATGTTCAGGCAACTCGCTTTGTCAACATTACGTCACAGTCAAGCAGCTAGTGTCGACACCTCTGATAACTGATGAAGCTTTCATCGCTTATCGAATAAGTGTGTCGTTTTGAACGGGTGGTTACCAATTTGAATATATAAACCCGTCTGTTTACACGCAAAATCCATAGACTAAAGGCGTTTTCGATGCACCGTGTAGTTTTAAACAAGTTACGCACGCCTGGTATCTGCACGTTAACTCAGTCGGTTGAGCGATGGAAGGTTATAAGAGCGAAATCGTGGCAGCTGCTGTCCACTTGTGTCCTTGGGCAATGTGTTTAGCCGAATCGCAAAAACCAAACGGCGAGAATGAATATGTGCTGGTGTACGATGAGCGAAAGGCAACGGAAAATATTTTAAACGCTCTTAGATATTCATGGACCGACTATCTAATGACCTTAACCCACAAAACAAAAGATGCATGGCCAAACTCCAAGAAACAACCGTCCCTCTCGAGCTAATGCATTTAAATGGCTGTAAAACCGAAGATAAAGTACGGATAAATTATTGAAGAGACAATTTTGTTGACGCATCACCTCAACGCCCGAGCATTCGGTGGTTCCATCAAAATTGACGACTGAACTCGACTCACTACAGATCCATCAAACAACCTCAATTTCACCAGCTGGTTTATTCAATACACAAACTTCCCTCCCGACAGTATAATGGGGTTCGGCTGGAATTAAATTCTACAAAGAAGGGTTGTAAAAAAACGAACAATTTCCAAGTAATGTAATTTCCCCGATGATATAAAAACCCAAGCCGGTGCTGTGAAAACCAACCTAGTGACGTCATGACCCAATTCCGTGATGCAATAGCCCAGTTTGTTGTGGTTATAACCTAATACTGTGATGTGGTAAACCAGTCCGGTGACGTAATAGCCCAATCATGTGACGTCATCACACATAAGGGGGTTAAATGCTGAGCAACTTTATCGCGACGAATTGCATGAATACCACGCTAGAAAGAATAATGGAAGAAAGAGGGACAATATAGTTGAAAATCAATTGTTATTCGTCAACGACCATATTCTCTGGTGGCTGGTGTTCGGCAAGTTGGTTGGGTGCTGGTTGGTTGGTGTTTTCATTGATTTTCTATGAGAAAATAATTATCAATCAGTGTAATGACGCAGTTTCACTCGGTTGGGGTTTCGACCGTCAGTTGAAAGTTTTTGGGTTTGATTTTGGGGCAGGTGGTGAGTAGGTTGTCTTCTTGGGCAAGGCACTTAGCGGATGATACATGAACCTATTTAATTAAATTAAAACAGTACAAACTTCCCAATCGTATACATCACACTGCAATTGCTCTAGAAAATCGACATAAGGTAATTTGATGATTGCGTCCCACCCGTGATAAAATTGGAATTCTCATAATTCCCTGGCATAACCATGGCCAACATACATCCATGCAAATGATATCCCGATTCTAATATCAAGAACCAGCAATTTTAAATTCTCCACTATTCTCTAGCGCCACAAGTGGCGGAGTTTTACCAACGACGGGGAAATGTTAAAATAAAGATTGATTGTGATTTTTTTAAAAGCGATTGACGTTGATGTACCAATAATTCTCCCGCAAAATAATGGCCACATTACGAAGGGGCCTTAAATATTTTGATTTTCCTCTTTTACTGTGCTGTTTGAACCAGTAAAGGGATTGTGACACGTTTTAATATGTTGTATATGAATCGGTCGCGCCATTCATTTGGACGCTGAATTTATATCATTGGCAAGATAAATGAGAAACGATTAAGCATTAAGTGATTAATGGAGGGTACCTCTAAATACTGCAGGATCACTTGGACCGCTTGGATAGCATGGAGCATTTAAATCGCTTGGAGCGCTTGGATCGCTTACTATACTTCGTAATTACAATAGCCATGATATTAATGTTAGGGTTAAAGTTAGTTCTGAGGTTGAGATTAGTGTTTGGGACAGGGTTAAAATTACTTTCCATAGCAATCTAAGTGATCCAAGCGCTCCAAGCGATCCTGTAGTATTTAGAGGCTCCCATCAATGGAGGTGAATCTGTCACTACAGTATAAGCATACCTTGCATGGGGAAAGTGCGGATGTCTTTGCACTTTGACCATCCGTGATCTTGAAGAAGGTTTTAAAAGCAGAGTGCGAGGGAACACCGAACGACGGAAGAGGTTGGGAGGAGTCGGGATCAATATTCTCCTCATCCTGGATGTTCGGGGGGATGGTGGTGAGCTCGATGCGACGTTTCGTCGATTCCTGCTGTTGGAGCCGCTGGCGGGAGGTTTCTAGGAGCTCATCAGCAGATACCTTGGGTGGAGGGGGTTGGGGTTCATTAGATGTGCAATGCTAAATGGAGGGAAATCGGAAAAGTGCTATCCAAAACTATGGGAACTAATTTTACCCTTTTCCTAAACACTATTCTCAGCTCCAGAAATAACCCTAACTCTAACCCCACGTTTAAAACTATCTCTAAATCTTTAATATTCATCTTAGTGTGCAGTTTCCCTTCTTCCCGCCTTCTCGCTTTCCCTCCCTTAAGTTTCCTCCCATTAAATGATTCATTAGGGGGAGGTAGTTTCAATAAAATTAAAACAACATATTAAAAGGTAAAAAGTGGCAATATGATTAGGAAATAACGGAGAAACAACAAGATAACATCATAAAAAAACATAAATCCCATTGTTGCCATCTAGTATCCAAATGACTGGTCAGTTTTTAGTAAACACCCGGGTTTTTGTTATAACATAATTCTTATTTTTGATTAACAAAAACAAAAAGGATACTCTTACCAGGATGTAACACCATGTGGAATAAACCATTCCTTAACCTACCCCACCCATGTAACCTTCATACCTTGGTTGTGAACTTGAGCAATTTCGAAGCAACATCTGTCTCCATTCGATCTTTTTCCAATTTAGATCTAAACGAAATAAATAAACAAACAGAATAAAAAAATATCCAACAATAAAAAGTCAGTAATATAAACTTATTGAAGAAGTTTGGTTATAATGCCTGTACTTTGTGTAAGAATATTAGTGATACTGATTAGGTTGAGAAATTAGATCTGAACGTAATCATGGAAACGACGACGTCAAGAAAGACATCACTAAACGTATAAAAATATCGACACTATGATAATATTGAAACTATGACATCAAGTTCTTAGCAAAAGTTAGTTCCAGTGCTGCCCAAAACCTAATTCTTTAACTATTGTCGCCCGCTACTTATTAACAACAACAAATGCCCAATTAAATTGGAATTTATGTGTATAAGAACAAAGTGTATTGTATCTGTATTGAAACAAAGTTTAAGCATAGAAAGATGACTAAATTGTATGCAGGTCTTTCTGGTGAAAATGTTTGTTGAATAGAATTCTGTAATATTCTAAATTCCTAATTGGATAAGCGATAATGACTCACTTCTCAATGCTCTTCTCCAGCAGGTTTTCCGCCGAAACTTTCAGAGCGAACTTCGCGATTTTCATTTGTTGGATATCGGGGTTAATAACGCTTGGGGTGCTGGGGGCACTCGGTAGCTCAACGAGGGAAATATCAGGAACTTGGGTGATGTAGCCCCAACGAGAAGGCACAGGATATTCTCTCGGATCAAGGGAGTATTTCTCAAACACTGCGTCTAATACAAACCTGATGAAGATCAATTGGTTTGATTAGAAACAACAAAGTCAATATTTGAAATTAAGGTAAGGATGAATTTGAACTGAAACATATGCGAAATGCACACATCGTCACCCTTATCAACATACTCCAATGTTGTGTGTCAAGTCCCCTTTGACGACGACGGAACTTTTGCAGTTTTTGGCACTTTCGAGTAAAGTTGCTTTAACCTTGTTTGCTGCGAATACTGTTGGACTTAGGGAAAAACAATCTATTACAAAGTTGTCCAGTAGATAATTTTCTACAAATTGGTATTTTTATTTTTTTGATGACGTTGTAGAATTTGTAATGACGTCATAATAAGTAATTTATACTCTAATTACTCGTTACTGGTAGCTTGTAGAAGATAGTAATGTATTACAAACAGTGTTCAAAATGAAATTTCCTACAAAGTTACGTCTTTTATTTTTTTGATGACGTCAACTAAGCGTGATGACGTCACATAAAACTGACAAATATGGCATTTCATCACCACAATCACTGTCGGCCTCGATCATGCTGGCAGCCTAATCGGCTGTAATCTATTCCGAAGTTGCCATATTTCTTCCGAATATCAAATAATAATTGAAAAACTAAGTAAACAAAGGCGAAAAAATAAATAAATATCAATAGTAATTAGAAAAAAACCATGTACACATATGTTTACATATATCGTTGAAAAATCGAAAATGACTGGAAAACTCGAAAACGAAGATCTACTGCTAGTTTTATTCTCACAACAACTGGTGTAACAATTTTAACTCCCCAGAACCCAAAAAAGCGATATTTTACCTAAAAGTTAAACTAGATACAAAAATTTTGAAGAAAAAATGTTTGGAGCAATATTACTCAAAATTTTTAAATGGAAGGATTGTGTTTTTATGCGTTATTTCGAAAGATCTATTCAAATGCTTTCCAAAAATATCAAAACTAGGAAAATCCCCCAAGAAACGACTGAATTGTGCATTTTTTTTCGGGGACACATCTGGGTTACAAATATGTAACCGTCGTCGTCTAAGGGTTAAATATAGCTTTGATTAATAACAAACAAACTGAAATCGCTCCAGATTAAATTATAGGGACTTGATATTCTTATGATTGCCTGTGTTCTATTGACATCGGTAAATGACAACATCCAACTGGCAAATATGCGAATACCACTCTTTACTACACGGTGCGGTCCTCTATTTTGAACAGGTCCGCTAGGTCGGGGAAAACTTAAAGGAAGGAAAGCGGGAAGGAGGGGAAACTGTACACTAAAAGAAAGATTATTATATTAAAGTTAGTTTTAAACACGGGATTGGAATTTAGGGTTAGTTCTGGGGTTGAGATTAGTGTTTAGGACAGGGTTTAAAGTAGTGTTTAGGGCAGGGCACTAAACCTAGCTGGCCTAGCGGACCTGTACAAAATAGAGGGACCCCTAAACGGTACGCATTGTGGATACTGTTTCTCAACCGCTGCAGATATAGATCTCAGATAAAACATTAACTTTACCAGCAAGATCTGTTTAAAGTTTCCTTTCTGCCATAAGCACCAATTTCTTTGATCTTTTTTGTCAACTGGGATTTTGAAATCCAGAATTCACCCTTGTTCGCTTGCGAGAGCAAATCGACACCAGCAACTCGACTTTGAGCAGGGGAAGCATTTTGGGAGGGCGGGCTCGACGAGAGCAGGCAGGAATGAGGGGGCTTGGGGGGTGATGGGGCAGATGGGAGTGAAGCCCCAACTTCACTCAGGTCAGCAGAACAATCTGAGGAATCTGGAATACACAGAATGAAGCTATCCCATGCTCACAGACTACTTAACACAACTCATGCAGGTGTGGATCACAATGAGGTTCGATCACTAGATTTTTCCCACTAAATAGCTGGTAGGTCGGAGGAAGGTAATCTGATGATTGCCGAGCAATTTACACCTAATACATTTTCTCATAGGTAAATTATCCTATTCTAGCATCAGGTAGCATGGTCCAACTACTTTTATGTACGGGCCATTTCATAAAACATGACAGCTTGTGGGCCACTTCATGCGGGTGCCAAAATTAATATCCTAGGGCCGCATACGGCTCGTGGGCCTGTAGTTAAACCACACTGTCCTATTCTATACCATATATATCAAATTTATCTGCGGGTGGAACATGACTTTCCACGTTATACGTTGGGTGTGGTACTGTAGTATAACAGTTATTTTTTAAGGAATGTCGCATGCACAGTTTAACAAAGTTACGAGTACGAGTCTGGTAAAATATATTTCCATTCATCATCACCTGTTGTGGTCAATGCAAGAGGACCATGGTGAGGTAGAAGGCTTCCTGTGTTCTTCATCTCCCAATAAACTTGGAATTCCTTCACCAACCTCTGGGAGCTGTGTGGGCTTCCGTGTAACAAGCGTATCAGGTCGCCCATAGCTACACACAACATTGAGTTATAGTTTAACTTCACAAATAGCAGATAACAAAGCTAACAGTTAATAAAACAACTCTCCAAAAATATTAAATATATCACCCGCAGCAATTAAACCTAGGCATAATTGCAGTAATTTGCAAATTTTGTTTGGCTAAATTTATTTTTATAAGACATAACTGGTGTTTTCCATCAATATTTAAAATAAACAAACTGTTACAAGAACAGAGAAAATTGATGATTTTAGGCAAGACTCAGTGGTAAATCAGTAGAACAAAAATCAATTGAACTATTTGATGGTAAATCAAGAGATATACTTTTTAACTACAACTAATTTCCTGTCTTATATTTTTGTACTTAAAAAAGACTAGGGTTAATAGGCAAAGAATGTAAATTATGTTTTATAAAAAATAAAAATGTACATGCCTAGTTGTACACACTGATTTTTCATCCATACTTATTGTCAGTTCTGGTTTTTAGGTGTCAGACTAGTGATAAAACTAGCCGGATATATAGTTTACCTTCCTAGCAATTGATTTTAAGCCTTAAAATATAAACATTCCAAATTTTTTTTATTCAATTATAGTTGTAATAAACCTTGTGCTTTCCAAACAAAGAATGCTCATGCTCTTTATACATTTCCTTATAACAGAATTGTGGGTCTCTTATTCAAATAAAATATCGAGTTATATCCGCTAACCTTCATCAGGTACTGCATTCTTGATGGTTTTTGGTTTGTTTGGTTGATCAGTGTTGGCTGAGGTAGTTATTGGGGTCTCGTCCAAGTCTATGGGGGTCGAGGTGATAAAGTGCATCTGGGGTAGGGGTGACAAAGTTGAATTTTGAGATATTTGAATTCGTCTTAACAAATTAGTCATGTGGAAATGGGAACTAAGCAGTTTAGATTAAAACCTACAACATTTTATTATAACTTCAGTAATCCACCCAACCAACACCTTATAACACCCACCTTAAAAGTCTTGAGAAAATCTAAATCTTGCTTTTGGAACTCTGTTTCATTAGAAGGCCAAACACAACCAATTTTCTTTATCTTTAAAACTTGTACTTTTCTCTTGAAGGAGTTTTCAAATTCTTTTTGCTTCATTTTTAGCTTTTGGTCAGAGATTTCTTCCTCACCTTTTTCCTGTGAAAAACGTTACAATCCACTCAACATAATTCAATAAACATTTGATTACAGGGTTTTATCGAGGACTCTTTAAAACTTTATATGCAAGATTTCGGGAAAGTCGAACGAAGGTAGCCGGATCAAAACCAGCTGCTGTGTAATTAGTTGTGTATTTTAAGGCAGCGGACAACATCTGAACCTAAAAATCAAAATGGTTGAACTTAAAAATATAGCAATGTCTCTTAAGTCAACACATTGCAACAGCTTCTTTCATCGAACAGACAGCATGATTCTACGTTGCGCTCTTTTATATTCCCATCTCCAAGGTGAAACACTTAGTAAATAAAAACTTGAAAGCGAAATATTGAAGAAAATTGATTTTACTTCATCCACATCCTGATCGATTCCCTCGTCATCGGAGAGGTATCCATGAGGAACAAAGAATCCGTCTCCTTCATCATCCTCCTTATCTTCATCTTTATCACCATCTTCTTCCTAAATCGCAGTTATTAGGAAGAATTAAAAAATGTCTTTCAAATTTAGTGTTTCTAAAAAATCAATAAAATAAATAAAAATAACCGTGCAAGAGTAAAAAATGGCACTTAGGTCAATGAAGAAAAATAAACTTCTGAGATTTCGACAAAAGAAGTCCTTGAAGGTAAGATTTTTTCCCTAATAATAGTATGACACCCCAGCGTGCTATCCCACAAGAGTAAAATGAAAGTTACCCCGTCACTATTAGCAATATCCTCCCCATCAGCTGGATCCTCCCACTCATCATCCGAATCAACCTCGTAATCCAACAAATCCTGCAACAAGTTTTACAGTTGAATAGCTCGGTTGGTAGGAGCGTTGGCTTTTATTCATAAGATTGTTGGATCAAAACTAGTCGATGGCTAGTTGGTTGTGTACATTGCCTGAACTCAGTGGATTAATGGGTTCTACTAAATTGTAAGAACTTGATAATAAAATATAACACACATTGCAATATCTTAGGAAACCAGACAGTGTACCCTGACATGGTTGTGTTGGTGTAATAACGTCAAGGTTATTTCTAATTAATGGAAATAAAACATGAACACCCTATTGTAAGTGGCATCACAATTGAAGAAAATATTACATAACATCTTGGGTAACCTCATTGATAATTACATTTAATTTACTCTGAACTTCTTATATTTTACTGGCGAATTTTGTTTTACCTAACCGAATATCAAAATAACATCAAACAATCATACCACATCTTTAATGAATGGTCTTCGCGGTCGAATGTATTTGCTCCTCTTCCTATACGTCCCATAATACGGAGGTCGATTGTTCTCACAGAACTGCATCAACTTCGCACGGATGTTGATCATGCAAGAGGAGCGACTATCCTCCCCGCCTCCCACCACTTCCAACCCGTCCTCGGTGAGGCTGTCAATGAACAAAGTTAAGAAACATTTGTTTTGCTACCGCGCTTCAAAAAAAAAATTGTCCAAGCGTCCTGGCAGCATTTATTTGTGTAGTAAAATGAAGATTTTTTTAATGACTCGGTAAAATATCTGTATTG